>PVLD010021448.1:0-31402 GCA_004027595.1 Dinomys branickii
CCTTCTAAGCAATTTCTAATTCTTCATTTTTTTTTTTTTTTTGGTATGGAGAATTGAACTCAGGACCTTGTGCTTGCCAAGCAGGCACTTGTGCCTCTGGGCTCTATCCCTGGCCCTAAACAATTTCTAAAACCATAAAAAACACATTTTTACTGAACTCCTAGAGTTAACGTCCAGTGATATTCGTCCCTTCCACTCCTAGCTGTGTGTCATGTCAACACAGTTTTAAGGACATTTCACAGTTATGTAGAAGAGGACCAGACTGCTACAGAGTATGTAATTACAATTGAGGTGGTTGCCTAACTTCAAATGGAGATACTGTAATATATTTTAAAACTGAGATATTTTCCCAGAAGAATTAACAACATCATACCACAGCGATATAGGTGTACGCATGTTCATAGCAGCACAATCTGTCCTAGCAAAATTTTAGAACAACCCAACTGCAGAGTGGATAAAAAAGATGTGGTATATTTATACAATGGAATATTACTCAGCTATAAAGAAAGATAAACTCAGGGCTTTTATAGGTAAGTGGATGCAACTAAAGACCATACTCATAAGTGAAATAAATCAGAACAGCATGTATAAACACTGTATTGTCTCCCTCATGTAAGAAGCTGAAAGAGTAAATAAAACTGAAAGGTACAATAGATATTGTGAAGGGGAAAGAAACTGCTCAGTAGGAAAGAACAACTGGGATGAGGGAAAGAAGAAAAGAAAGAAAGAAGGAAATACACACACACACACACACACACACACAAAAGATAGCTAAGATAATTGTACTACTAACTTCTATTGGTTTATTGAAAGGAACAGTGAATGTTTAATTGTTTGATCAATCTTGCATGCCTAGACCTGGTAATCTGAGCAACTACTTTGAAGATAACAATAAGTAATACAACCACTGCTGATGTTCCTATCATCTTGTTTTGAAATTGTGTACCGTTTTTTATAGTTTTGTGTTGTTTTGTTTTCTCTTTGTTTCTGTTATTTTGTTTTTGCTCTTTTCTCTTTAAAATAAAAAAATAAAACTGAGACCCACTGGCTGTGATATGTTTTCATGAATTGAAGAATGCATGATAGTCGATCGCCCCTACATCTACGTATGCATTTATATGACAAAAAATGCCAAAGTCAATGTGGAGGTCCAGTGTCTTTCAGATTTTCCACAGTGGAACCATCTGGAGTTCTTCATCATCTAGATTATGGGATATGTCTAGTTTCATTATTTTCTCTTGTTAGGAGATTATTCATTCCCCTTTGGTCGCACTGCTGCTTTTTAAATGGGATCTCTGTGTGTGTGTGTGTGTGTGTGTGTGTGTGTGTGTGTGTGTTTTATGTCACTCAGTACTTCCTGATGCTGTCAGACAGTCTGAGAAAAGTAAAACATGGTCTGCAGAGAAGTATAAAAGCTTATCCTTAGATACCAAAGTGGATTTTTCCCAGACACATCTTAGGCCTGCAGAATGCATGGAGGCTGGAGGCACTGCGTTCTGAGGCTTGGAATACTGGGAATACTGGCTGTGCCCCCATCTGCCACCCAAGGTACTCTCATTGCTCTCTGGCTGCCTTCCTCTTGATGCTGCTTGTGCGGAAGAAGGAGGGAAAGAGGAGCACCCCTGCCCTTGAGAAGAGCAGATGTGCCTCTCAGCAAGTCCGACTCTAGGACCTCTGCGGTCTCTCCTGTCAAGATAGAAGGCTGAGTCCATTGATGCAAATGATAAAATAATAAAATAAATAATTGTATACACAGTACATATAATATATTTTTATACACAGTCATAATTCTCTGACCGAATCTAGGCACTGTGCACAGTCTACTATGGCTTTTTCAGCTGTGCTTCAGCTAAATGCACGAAAGAGATTACTTCCTGGTCTTAGCTCATTCTAAATGAACATTGTTCTACTATAGCTGTTTGTAGTACACCAACATACTTTCATGTATTTCAGAAACCCTTTCTGTACATGCCAAAGAGTGACATCTTTTAAGCAGGTTTTCAATTTACAGTCCTTAAGGAGACATTTAACTCACTCTCCTATTCACTTGCTATCAGTATTGGCAGAAAATTAGACCCAAATCAGAGGAAACCTAAGAAATGAACATAAAACCCCAGCAAAAATCAATGACAATTATGGAAATGAGCTCTTATCAATTTTTTCTGACCTTCTCTTCCTTTTTTGTCCCTCCTCATAGGCAGCCTACTTTGTGGCAGGAACACCACCAGTGAAGTCCCAGCGAAAGGAACGTGAGTAGAGAGACAGCCATGAATTCCTAGAGCATATCAGACCATGGCAAAGCGCATCACATCAACATCTCCCGCCCCAATCTAATCTTTGCTGGAGTTAATTAAAGCAATTAATTCTCTTCCCTTTCAAAGCAGGGTGATGATATAAATAGATAATTTTCCAATCCATGCCCATAGGGCAAATGATTTCTCTCCCCTTCCTTCAGTTTGTCAAAAAACCCAAAGGGCTGCACTGCTCTTGTAGTCTTATGTGACTTGTTTAAAATTCTCCACCACTCTTCTCTGCTTTGCTGTCCTGTCCAGCGGGGTGAGGACCCACATCTCCATGCGGACAGAGGACTCCAAGGTTAATTAAGCCTTGATGAACGATGTCCAAACCGTAACTCAGCAACAGAGCCCAGAGTGAGGCGGGGGAGAGCACACCCTTTGACAGGCCCTGTAGCGCTCTTCAACAGTTTACTAGTGTGGGGGATGCTGACAATGATGAGGCAGATAGAATGCCAAACAATGGCAGGAAAAGCTGTCAAACATTCTGTGTTATTATCCCTTGCAGAGCCCTGTGATGGATCATCATAGAAAAAGCACCCTAAAAAGAAAATTCTCCAAACAGTGACATTTTGTTCAAATTATAAGCCTTGGCTTCCTTGATGGCCTGCAGACTGACATCTCCAGTGCTGGATGTAACATTCAGCAGTTTGTTCTCTCATTTAGTGAGCATGTCTCGGGGAGGAGCTCTAGCTACTGCAGGCATCTGTGGTTTGCCAGGAGCGAGAACAAAGTGCTTCTTAAGGCATGGGAAGCCACTTGTCTCAGACATCCAAATGAGATAGAGAAACTGACATTCTTATTTACCTCACAGATTGGATTCACTGGGTCTTTATTATGCTCTTTTGTACAAGATCACACCTGTCATCTGGTCCTGTTCACTCAGGATCCTGTTTGGGGTTCTGGATTTGGCTAAGACATGCTTTAAGGGCTTTGATCTTTTCAGTATAAAATCACATTTCCTAATGATATTCCCCAATGGCTGTAATTGAATCCACAAGCACAAGAAATGGAAACAGTATGTTTCTCATTCAGTTTCTTTAGTATTTGGCACAATTCTGCAGATGACATCTCATCAGTTGAGTGATGTGCTGTAAAGGGACCTCTTCCTTCCGAGATGCTGAGCCAGGGAGAAAGATGTAATATGTTAACATCATTTGGAAAAAGCCCATGAGCAGACTCTAGCTTAGGCTTCTGGTTTGCTAAGTGTTGAAGTGGACTCTGGAGGGGTCCATCTGAATATTTTCAACTAAAAGAGACACATCCTGTCCATGAGATTCCTAACCTGACATTCTGAGCTGGGACAAGTAAGAAGATGAAGTAGCCCTCCTTTTACAAACACCTGGGTTCTCAAATTTCTAAACTAGAGTCTTCCCTGTGTACAACAGCCCTACCTCTGCCCGTAACAATCAGATCCCCTTAACGGTGGGAGCCCTTTGCTCCACTCACTGCCTGGTTTGAAATGCATTTCTACCTTGTCAAAACCATTTCTAACTCATTTCTTCACCTTGTTCTGAATTTTTATACCCACCAGAGAACACTTCCTTCTCAAAATCCTCCTGTCATAATTTGAAAAAAAAAGTATGGAAGTCTTCATTTTCATTAGGTAAGTTTTAATGTTTAAAAACATTCTATAGTTCTTCTACTCAAAATGTGGGAAATTCTTGGGATCGTATATAAAATACATGAGCTTTAATTTCTCCTTGGTATGTATCTTCCTCTATTTATCTGTTCAATACCTACATGTTTACTGCTGGCTTCCTGGGAACATCTCATCGGAGTAAGTGTAATTGTATGGCACGTGGTATATTTACTAACCACATTTCCCACCAGAATTTACACATTCTATGTCTCCTAAAGAGCTGATAGTGAATTCAATTGAACAATTGGAATTATAGTTACATCCGAGCATATTAGTGTTTTGGAACACAATGACTCATTGCTTTAGCCCAAAAAAGTGAACAAAGATTTGATACTCTTTCTCTTTCTATTTTTGTCTTTCTTTTTTGATCTTTATAAACAAATGTAAATTACTCCTAAGACATGTTCATCTATCCCTAGCATACTATGTCTCAAGGACATACCAAGGTGGGGGCTAGGTAAAAAACATAAACTCTA
Source organism: Dinomys branickii (assembly GCA_004027595.1). Taxonomy (NCBI): domain Eukaryota; kingdom Metazoa; phylum Chordata; class Mammalia; order Rodentia; family Dinomyidae; genus Dinomys; species Dinomys branickii. The sequence goes on from PVLD010021448.1 coordinate 4,413, forward strand.
CAGAATGTTCAACTTGAGGGTCTATAACCTGTGGAAGACAGGATTGTGGTGTCAGTTTGGAGGATGAGGAAGAACTCAGTTTTTAGCACTTTTTTGTTCCATGAGCTCCCAACCTACTTGGTTTGACCTAGGCTGATCAAAAATGAAAGCTTCGACAGTAAAGACCAAAGCAAGTGAACTGTGCCTTGGAAGTCTTCTCTCTTGCCAATATCAACATTGAATAAATTCAAAGACATTTAAATTAATATCCTATGTCTACAATCACTGGAGAAGAGGCAGTATCAATTTAAGCTTCCAGAAAAGAGGAAGAAATGGTACTCGGAGTTCCTTTCAATACCAGGTTGACGTGGTCTGCAGAAACATTAACTGAACTTTCATTAGAAAAGAAGATAAATTTTTTAAATGTAGGTCTCCTCTATGTAACAACAACCTCTGAAACTACATGGCTCATTTTACATATCTAAATTTTTAGAGGCAAGACAGTGAGACATAGACAGGTTTCCTCATTGTCAGATCTAACAGTATGTGGCAAACACTGCAGAGTTCAGTTTTGTTCATGAACTTTTCATCTTGTTCACATCCACAAATTAAAGCGGGGGGGGGGGACAGATTACCCAGTGTAGTAAGAGCTAGGAATACAGTTTTGTAAAGAAACAAGATTGGAACGAGAAGGACACTTACAAGTTTTTCTCTACAGGCTAAATATGTTGAGCATATGAAGAAAGCAATGGAATCGGGTCAAAAAGGCCATGTTTGTTTTGGGAAATCTTGGCCGTGAGAATCTTCTGTGGTAGAAAGGCAGGCCATTCAATCACACTAAGTGGAAGGCTGGTCCGGGGATGCTTTCTGATGTGTAGACATCAATTACCCACAAGTCCCTGTGGAGTCTCTTCCATAGAAAACAGGGGAAGCCTGGGCCATTAGTATTCTGCACACACAAACCAACAGCTTGTGCTTGCAGAAACAATCATTTTCTAGTTCTTTTCAGATGCTATGTCTTTCCCCTCCACCTTGGCCCAAAAGTCTTCTCCCTTGTGCTAAGGCAGGGCATCCATCTCATAGACTATACTAGAAACCACCCAACTGGGGTTGTGCAGGGGTTCTACTGGGGTTGACGTGTTCAAACAAAATATGATGGATGTTTACGTTGTTCTGTGTGATCTCAGTGCCTAAGTTTCACCTCTCTGACTTTTCTTCTCCTCTCAGAGATTTAGGCACTGCTAGCTTTAGGTACAAGGTCTGGGAGACCCTGCACAAGAGGCCGCTCTGCCAGTTATGCAACGGATGCAGATCCCGTGATCTGGATGTCAAGATACTCTGCAGGCAGCTGTGAATCAGCTGCTTCAAGAGGAAAGCCTGTGCCTTGGCCCCGAGGGACAATGTAACTTTGCCCTGAATTTTTCAATAAGTGCAAACATTTTCCTTTTTGTTGATTAAGACAATAAGAATGATGGTGGGGGTGAAGTAAAAGGAGGGCTTTGGATAGATGAATGAAAGTCATTTTTATCACTCTTATCAAAATGTAAAATTTTATTTTCCATTATTAAGTGTCTTTTTAACACTTATTCCATAAACAAATTGTACCCTCCATGAAAACAGGCAATGCATCTCTACAGTTCATTATTACAGAGGCCGTACGTACTGTAGTTCTTGGTGTACTGCAAGAAATGATTGAGTAGTGGTGCATCGCCTCTAAACGCATGGTCTCCACTCTTCTCCAAATGATAAAGTAGTAAATATTTTTATTTTGGAGGCGGTATTATATAACCAAAGCCAATGCTGGATTAAAGATAAACTAATAAGCATGGCCTTTCACCTACTCAGAATGCCAGCAATGTCTGACTTGAATATCAAGTTAGTAAAATTCTAATATATCCAGTGTGTCTTGGTCAACTGGTTTGTAATCCATCTTCAAGCAAAACTATAGAAAAATTAACACTGTATTTTTATAAAAAGGATGTAAGACCATCTATTTTTTCATTCAAGATATATTGTTTTAAAAATTTTACTTGAAAGGGAGTAGTGAATGAGGAAGAAAAGAACCATAGCAGCATACCAGCATCACAAACATAAAGCAGAGCAAGAACATTTAAAGTGATACAAGGTTTCAAGACAAAATAGTACGAATTAACAGTGGTTGTTATATCACCTATTGGTATCCCCAACTACATCACTCAGATTTCCAGGTGTAGGAGTGAAGAGACAGTTTTGAGATATTTTATAGAGATATTTTGATATTCTTAACTGTATTAAGAATTGTGCTTGGTTTTTATTGAATATGACAGACAAATTGTTCTGAGAATGTCCGCACTAGTAATGCATGTTTGATTGGAACAGGTGAGCATGGACTTCAACACTGCAGTTCTAGGCCAACGTGCTGTAAACAATGATGCAGATACTATAGAAGACATTTGCCAAAGTTTTTATCACAGCATGTAGCTGTCCCAACAACTACCTCACTCACTAAATCAGGTGAGGAAGAAGCACAGGATGAAGTGGACTCAGAAGAAATCAGAAGTCAGAGCAGTTGTAATGCTCTTATAAAACGACCCTCCTGTAATTTTCAAGAAAGTAAGATACTTAAGGATTGACATTACTGCATCATGCAGCCATGTCAACTCTAAAATGAATCCATCATATAACCATCCCATCCGTGAAAGATGCAAAGTATGAGAATCTTCACAGCAGAGTCAAAAGCACAGACTGGGGATCCAGCTGACAAGCATGGCTGAAGTCATCATTCCATGAGTGGTTGCCACTTGATTCACAAGGAAGTCACTTAACCTTTCTAAGCTCCAGTTCCATTTGTAGAATTTCAGTAATAATGCCTAGCTTGTAGAGGTATTGTGAATAGAAAATAAAATAATTCAGTGTCCTATGAGCATCATAAATGGCATATAATAGCAGCTCACCATTGAGCTGTTGTGGTCATTGTCATTATATATCATGGAGTACACATTTCATTAATGACCATTAATTACAACACTGAGAGCAAACAGTATAATTTTCACAAGAAATTCATTTTTGCTGTATTAACTCATAGAGATTTTTACACTTGCCATCACCGCAGCATAATCTAGATTATCCTTATTGCCCAAGATTAAAACTATCAAGATCTGGGGTTCAACCCAGTTTTTGTCAACGCTTTTTTTTATATTACCTTACAAGAGCCCTCACTGCTTATCAGAAATAAGTTAATGTACCCATGTACTTTCTTTCTCTCTGTTAATGTACTTTCTTCAGCAGAAAATTGACTTTCCTGGTGCTCTTATTTTTGACTTGGAAAAAGAAAATAAATAAAACATTCTCTGAAGGTCTACAAGAAGGTAACTAGAATGTTGGAGAGACATTGGCAGATAATAAAACTGATTGAAAAGGTTTGTTAGTTTTGCAGAACCTCTGATTTCTTACCAGTTTATAACCTGAAGACTACACAGGATAGAGATTCTTACCAAAACCTTGCAACTCCAAAGCTAAAAAATCAATTTTTAAGTGATTTATGTGTTGTTCTTTGTGACCAAAGGCCGTAATTCATTTTCACATGCCACTTGAGGTTGTTGTTCAGATGCTGAGAAATGATTGTTTTCTTTTTTTTAACAGTGTGCCTCTCCTTATGCATGACTGGAAACCAGATTTGAGAGCATGCTATTTCTGCAGCATGCAAGTCTATGCTGAAGGAAGTTCCAGCAATAAGAAAAAACAATGTGCTAGACATGGACACACACTGAAATAACCATCGTATGAACATTTCAATAGCAAATGCTTCCAATCTATTTAGCCTGATCCACTTAACATAAAAACATCATCTTTATTTCCCAAGGGAAGCCATTATTTTATCAGATCATAATCACCGCCAAAACTTCAACATTAATGAGTAAAAATATTGTGAACTATTATATGGCTTTTCTTCAGAAATTTTCCAAAACTTGTTGCATGTAACAACTTAGGCTGAAATAAGTGTACATTTTCAAATACTTCTATAAGGAGGCTCTTTCTGGCCCCATGTACAGGTGTTTCTTTTACAACTGCAGAAAAACTCTATATCCATGCTTCATACTCTTCAGCATGCCAGCCTGAGTTCAATATGTCTAATCACCTTTGAGGGGAAAACTTCCCATGTGGCAAAATTCTCATTTTTTCTTACAAAATTTATCTCCCAGGTCTCACAGTAATTTCATACGGAGGGTTACTTTAGTGTCCCCTATACTTTATCATCATTAAACCTGGGATAAAGACCTTAAACATTGAGGAGAGAGAGATTAGGAACCATTTGGAGGGCATTTGTGAGAGATCTGGCTTCATCTTGTTTCTAATTCTGGATATTGGGAAGTTAGAGAGCTGTGGAGAGTGGATGATGGTGCCTTCCATCTTCTCTTTTATTTTAAAAAGAAAAGAAACCAAAGTAACAACAACCAAGACAAAATTCTCCATCTTCTTTTCTACCATTCCTTAAGACAAAATTTCCCAAGCTACCATTTAAAGACCTACCTTGGTCAAGGACTAAGTCTACACTGTAGGCTACTCACAGACTCATGTGCATATTGTAGTACATCTTCCTTCTGGGAACACTGCACAGTATCTCTCCACGAGCTTATTGACACTGGATAAGCAGCAGGTCTGCAGACCACCATTTTCTGTTGCATCAAGCATGGATGAATCCCTTGAGTGGACTGTGGGTAAAGTTAATACTCTGTTTCCACAGTCACAACTTAGACTGTTGGATATAACTGTCATTGTATTTCTTGAAAGTAAGACCTAACTGGAAAAAATGCCAGCCCCAATCAGCCTATCCTTGCCTGACCTGCCATGACAGTGTATCCAGCAAATGAGAGAATAGAAAGGGTGCAATTTTCTATATGACATTGGCCATCACCATGGTAATGACCATCACCATGGTAAGGCTGGTTTCAGTTAGGTTGTTCCAGTTAGGTCCTATTTATGGGGAAATGTGGTAATAAATAGCCTGAATGGGTAAGATGGAATATAAATGTCCTGTCAATATTGATCACTTGTTTAGTAAATAAATGGCATACAACAAAGGACAGTGGGTGAGGGACTTTCCTTCTCTTTGCTGTTTGCTTCGTGTCTGGCATTCACCAGTTAGCAGCAAACTTTGGAACCCCACTTGTTAGGTTTGCTTAGCAAAACAGCAGGCAGATTTGTTAGCAGCAAACTTTGGAACCCCACTTGTTAGGTTTGCTTAGCAAAACAGCAGGCAGATTTTTAAAAACCAAGTAGAAAATAAAAGGAATTTTTTGCAGTAATTAATGATAAAATGCTTTCATTAACTTTAGTGTGAAACAGGAACAAAATAACAGAGTTTCATTGATGTTTTGGCAAGATTCTGGATCCTTCCCTTCAAATATCAGTAAATACATTTGCTCAAGTCACCTAGATGTACCTGTGGCTCTATCTAAACTGCAGGCATAACCTCATCATTCAGAAGTATCACAGGGTAAGGGATCTTGGCAGAGAAAATATATGGACTGACAGTCTAGAAACTTAATAACATCTTCTTAGTAAGTAGGCTTGTAATACCAGTGACCAATTTGTTTTCATTAAAATTTTTCTGTCATGCCTTAAATTGTCTACTATGCTTTCCTTTATCTTGAGGTCTGTTGGTGCCTCTAAGAATATCAGTCTTCGAAAGAGACTGATTGCTTTACAGTCAGTATGTAACTCCCTGTTTGGCCCCACTCAGTTGGAAGCTTTGCAGCAGCAGAGAACACATACCCTGACTCTCAATCTCAGCAGCCATTACATTGCCTGAGAGATATGCAGGAGATGTTCAGCAACTATTTGTTGAATGAATGAGAAAAAATATAGAATTTGTCACTTATTAAGTATCTGATCTGAGGACATAAGCTAGGCATTTCACTAATCCTATTTTAAATTCTGATAACAAGGCAGATAATATTCTCCCCGTATTGTAGGATACAAACACTACTGGGGGGGGGTCTCATATGTGCAATGAGCACACAGCGAACTATTCGGCAGTGATTTCCCCTCTGTGACAGCTAGAGGCCCTTCCCTGATAGTTCCCTCCATGTGTGCTGAGTCATCTGGGTCAAACGTAGGAACTTTGATAACACCTCACCTTGGCTGGTCTGTCGAGAATTTATCTCTGGGTCAGTGGGATGGGGGGGAGGAAGAAAACACAAACCACAATGGGCATTTTATGTGTTTTATCACATTTAATTCTGAGAATAAATATCTGATGCTAACACTGTGACTCTTATAATGAAAAGGTAATTAAGACAATAATCAAGTTGTATCATGTACAGGTACAAATTCCCTGTGATAAATGGGATCATTATGTATACCTGACAGGTACTAATAAACAGAATTAATTTCTTTTAAAAAAAGGTAAGAGAAACAAAATGACTTTTTCCAAAGCAAAGAACCAGAATTCAAACTGCACTGTCCACATGTGTATACATGTGTATGTGTCTGTGTGTGCGCGTGCACATGTGCATGTCTTTCTCCCTTAGTATCCTTCAAATGTGGACTCCTTATACTGAAATACTTAGAATGGGTGCTAAAGATAAAAATTTCTGGGCCCCATCACAGACTTACTAAAGTGTAATTCCTAAAAATGGGTCCCAGGGATCTATGTTTCTAACAATTCACTAGATGTCTAATGCAACTTAAAGCTCGAGAAGCACTGGACTATGTCCAGCTGCCTCTAAATGCATATACTTGTGGCAAGAAAGTTTTCATTCACTTACATAATATTAGGAACCAGATGGTCTATAAATGGAAGAAGTGTCCCTTTAGCAAGCACTAGTGTTGCATTTATAGTGCAGAATATGGGGAATGCCTTGGTACCCTCCATTAATGTTAATAGGAGTCATGTGGCTAATTCTCTATACTCCAGGCAGAAAAGTGTTCCCTTTAGAGTCAGGAGAGGCTATATTTAATCAAGCCATCTGGATTCCTATGCACATGGATCAGGGCAGAAAATAGGTCACAGTCAGTAAGCTACTTTCTGGGAATTATCCCATTGTATCAGCAAACTCCAAAGTCCTGGAAGGACCACCGCCTTCCTGCTTTTCTCAATGAGTGACAGCCTGAGAGCGAAGCAAAGCCAGAAAAAGTTCAGAATTTAAGGAAAAATATTCACAGGAATAAGAAAATTCATAAAATGAAGAATTTTCATGAGATAAGGTATAAATTTGTTAAAAGCTATTAATTTTCCCAAATAAGAGATTTCTACTCCAAAATAATTTGCAGTGTGGAGGGCAGCATACAATTAAGGAACACACTCTGAAAGCATCAAAATTCCAAGGAACCCACGATATCCCAAGGGTTTATAGGTACTTACACTCCTATGAAAACCATAACAATAACAAGCCTATGAAGCCTAAGACAGTCATGGACTCTGGTAAAAGATGCAATGAGAAATCATTTGCTAACTCGTTTCTTTTTACTGAATAAGAACTTCACTTAGTTCAGAAATCCATTTGTCTTTATTATATGAGAGAAGAATGTGAAAAACTTTAAAGCAAGGAGAGGATTTATTAAGCTCAGTCTCAGCGTGGGGGTTCAGGGAAATTACTGGAGGAAGCCACTGACTCTAATGGAGCATGAATGCTCAGTGTACAGGTGTCTTCCTATGCTCAGCAGAGTTTATAGGATGTTCACCATTGTCTCGATGTCCTCCAGTTACATTGTATGGGTCACTCTGATGGTTTTACAGCACCAACTAAGCAGAAACATAAAACACTGGTGAACAGAAGCCTCCCAGAGTATGTGACACACAGGATGCGTGGCATATTTCACAACATTTTCTTTTGGGTATATGTGACATCTCCCTAATTAATTAAGATCATCAAACTCTCTAATTGAGAGATGGCATTTGTACAAAACCCTCATGATAAAGAGTCAGTAGGTCCTCAAGTTAGCTCCTAGGTGGTAATATTAACCCTGAGGTGCAGAGGTCTTGAATTACTACCAGCATATCCATGAGAATATCCAACAACCATTTTTTATGCCAGTATATTTTCAATCTGTTCATCATAGACTCTGGGACTCTCCAGCCTCAGCTTCAGATCCACAGTGGTAACCAGAAGCCCTATAAACAAAGATGGAGTAGGAGGCCATATTCATTTTTTATAATTGTTAACAAATTACCATAATTTAGTGGTTTAAAATAATGCAAATTTATTATCCTATAGTTCTGCAGATCAAATGTCTGACACAGGTCCCAAGAGCTGAAATCGAGGTATGGACATAGCTGTGCTCCCCTCCGGATGCCCCAGAGGACAGCGTGTTTGCCTGCCTTCCCACCTTCTCCCATCAGCCATGCTCCTTGCCTCCCGGATCCTTTCTCTGATTTTAAATCCAGCAACGTCACGTGTCTCTGCCTCTTCTGTCCACATCCTCGTCACTCTCTGATTCTAGCTAAGAAAGTGTTCCACTGTTAAGCAACCACGCGAATAGACTGGATCCACCAGAAAACCAGTAATCCATAATCTTTCCACCTCAGGAACCTTACCCGAATCACACCTGTCAAGCACCCTTTGCCAAGTCAGGTGACATATTAGGAGGAAGGGTATTATTCTCTCTGTCATGTGGAGTAAGCAGCCCTGAGGAGGGAGGTTTCCAGAGGCTCACAACATCTCAGATAGGAAAGGAGCTGAAGAAGAGAAAGAACCTCTGGGCTACAGGTATCTTCTCAGGACCCTTTGAAAAGTTCAGTCTACTTTTCTACAGTCCTCTTCCCTTTTATTGTCTTCAATGCCACCTTTGCCACCCTGGTGGATCCCCTTTCAACTGGGTTCTTCTCTAACCCTCCCTCTGTCTCTCCTCTATCTCTGTAACCCAAAACACTCTTTCTTAGGATTGTTCTCCACACAGCAACCAGTTATCCTTTAAATGGCAGCCTGTCATACAACTTCTGGTCCAGAGTCAATTTTTACTGCTGACCAGAGTTTGGTTTTTATTTTCTATTTCCATTTGTGGCTCTCCCTTGCTCTTATTCAACACCTACTTATCAAGAATCTAAGCCTCCTTACACAGAAGAACAGCGCCAAGTTCAGGTTACTTAGTCATATTTGCTGATTTCCTGGGCTAAACAGTCTCAAGAGAGAAGACAGCTGGAAGGTGCGGAGCTGTCTTTCAAATACAAGACCCTGGGCACTGTTGCCTTTGTAGCCCTGTATTTCCTATAATAATGCTGATATACTCAGTATCAACCAAGGAAATGGGTACATCTCATGTTTGGAACCCCATTTATGCTGAGTTCTCCAAATTTCCTCATCGTATAAATGAGCACCTAATTTCCAAGATGAAATGTAAGCTGGTCACAGCAAAGCTAGGCTGTCCAGCCCAACACTGAAGGGCAGTGGAGAGTGTGCACCAGCACTCTATACTCAAAACTAGGGAAAGGGTCATGGATTGGGGCCATTTCCAAAAATGAGAATCTTGGAGAAACTCTGTGGGGATGAGCAGGAGGTGGAGGATCTACATGTATACAAATTTTCTTGATCCTTTGATTTACTTGCTCATTAATAGACTTCTGCAAAAGATTGGGTAATGGTGTGTGCATATCAGTTGGCTTCCATTTGTGCTGTAGGACATCCAGTAAAAAGGCTACATGGCCACTTACATGACTAGAGGTCATATCCCTATAGAAAAAGACCAATAAGCACCTACAAAAACTCAAAATGCTCCTACATAAAATCTAGGTGTTGTAAATAAGGTTTTCACAGAGCCTGCCTGGCAAGCACAATGTCCTGAGTTCAATTCGTGGTCAAAAAAAAAAAAAAAAAGCAAATAAAGCCTTGTTCATAAGAAAGTCTTCATGAAAACAAGGAATCTTAACCGCAGACCATATGGAAAGTTGTTTTTGTTGTTATTGTGTTGCTTTGACGTTGTCTTCATGGTTGTTTCCTTAGTTGTTTTAGTCTTTAAAATAAAAAACCCAGAAGTCTTACGTAAATAGAAGGGTCAAAACTGTGTCATGCATCATTCTTTTAGTTTTGCCCTTATACAGTATTAAATTGAAGCTATATTTAGATATGAAATTATAGTGGCACAAAGTACTTTTCTATAAGCAGTAGGATAGGCATAAAATATAAACTTATTTTTTCTCTGCTGCAAAAGTACATCAAAATGTAAGCATTTTTATTTAGTGCAAAGGTTAATCAAATTAATCTTAAAGTAATTGAACAGGGTTTAAATATTCAGATTTAGCATATTTTAAATGGATACTTCAGGAATTACATGCTCATGTCTTATAATTAAAACACTTTAAACTGAGTTAAAGCCATTGCATTAGCTTTATTATGGAATAAGAACAAGCAGCATACATAGATGACAAGGAATCTATATATCACTGCAATTAATTATGACCATGAATTACCTATGAGATACAGAGGCCATAAGAGTCACATCATTACTTTGTGATAAAAACTGAGGACTGTTTCATTTTAAGGATCCACAGAGTTAGATGTTAGCTAAAAGCGCCACTCAGCCACTCAGATTTTAAATCCATTGGTTGTTAAAATGAACCACTCTCCCTGCAGAGAAAAATTAACCGCTCAAAGCAACACGTTCTATTGTGCTTAGGGCAGGGCTTGATTTCATCCACATTAGCATATTGTGTGGGAGGAGCCCTGGAGTGAAAGCCAGAAAGCCTGGATTTGAGGTCTTTTCCTTTTACTTGGTCTTCATGTACCTGAGTAACTCATTGTCTTTTGCAGCCTGAGCTTCTCTGGTTTTAAAATAAAGATGACCCTATTCTGTCTACCTTGCATGGATGTTGTAGGGGTCACAAGGGATACTTAGATGACAAGTGCTTTGTAAACTGAGAAATGCTCTAAGGCAGTGAACTGAGGCTGTCAGGCTAGACACTGAAACCTCTGCATGGAGTTCCACAGGGAAGCAGGGTGGGGGGCTGACTAATGTCTCTGCATGATGATTTCCTAACAAAGTTTGAGAGCAGAATCTCCTTCAGGTGGAGATTTGTACATATCAGACTACTGTTGGGCTCCTTAAAAGATGGATTCGCCACAGCTTCTAAGACCATCATGACAGCTGATTGAGCACCAAGATGTTTGTATTTAAATGTTCAAAAAGACGTGCACAGCTAGTCATAAATACAAATGTGAAATCTGGTCTATTTAAATTTTGCCAGTTTGATGACTTTACATTGGGAAACTTAGCCAAACACTTTAGAAGTTTGGGTGTGAGAGCTGCTTCGACTTCATGTTCTTCCAGCTGTTACGAAGCTGCAGCAAGAAGACAGGAAAGAGAGCTATTAGAGAAATGAAAATTGAAACAATATAAGATTTCATCTTATACCACAAGGAAGGGCAATCGATAAGAACCAAGTAATAGCAAACCCTGGCCTGGCCACAGCGAAAAGAAACTTTCTGAATATGGTTGGTGAGAATGTAAACTAGCACAAACACTATGGAAATCAGTTATGGAGATTTCTCAAAGAACTAAAACTAGAAATTCCATTTGACCCTAATAAGTATCTTCCCCAAAGAGGTAAAGACAACATATTAGAATGATGCATGCATACCAATGGCTACAGCAGCACAATTCATAATAGCTAAATCTTGGGAAGTAGCCTGTATGTGTATCAATAGATAAATAAATTAACAAAATGTGGTATCTATCCATCATGGAATACTACCCTACAATAAAAGAAGATAAATTTAAGACATTTGTAAGAAAATTTAAACACCTGAAAAATATAATGTTAAGTGTAATAAATCAGACACAAGTTTAAACAGCATATGGTAGCTCTTATTTGAGTAAGGCAAAGTACCAATAGAGAGCACAATAAAGAACTTAGAGAAAGACATAGGCAGATAGATCTTTTGCAAATGGGAAGGAGTGCAAGAGACAAAGGATGGGAGAAGGGGCTAGGGAAAGGGAGAATGAAAAGGTTGAGGATTTGTTACGCACATGTACAAATATCTGCAATGAATGTAAGCTTTGTACGTCATTATCATGAACTAAAAGCAATAATGATAATAACACTCATAATGAAAGTGGGGCAAGGGGCTTTGAAGACAGAGGAGGAGAGGTGACTGGGGAGGAGAAGGGGATTGAAAAAGAACCAAGCTGTATTATGTACACGTACTTACTCCCGAAGATCAATATAAACTTCATGTTCTGCAAACATGTACCAATTAATTTTTTTAAAAGGGTGAACTGTCAGACTTGCTTCCTAATCTTCACATTCATCTTCCCGCGACCACATGTTCCCTAAATAAGTACCTCTGAGAGGGAAGCTGGTTAAGTTGTTTCGGTAAGTGGTAGCTAACTAAGCAAAACAAACACAGACACTGAAATTACATTCCTATTGGGATCTTAAAGGAGCAGATCAATTAGGTTTCTTTTTTTTTTTGTACCAGGAATTGAACTCAGGACCTTGTGCTTGCAAGGCAGGTCCTTATGCTGGTGAGCTGTATACCTGGCTTGGGATCTTAAAGAAATGGGAAAATCAAAACAAGCTTAAACAAATTTGGTGCATTTCCTTATATACATTTCCTTATATTCTCAAGCCAACAGCAAAAGGATGCCTAGTTTATCTCTTGTTTGTGGAAATGATGGTTTTAATGAGCAGACTCGGACCCCAAAGCAGCCTAGTGATTTCCAGACATATCAGGGGAAGGAGAATGGGTGACAGACATAGTAAGAGGTGGTGACAGTGAAGGAAGGTGCTTGTCTTCCTTGCTTCAGTATGTTGATAATTGAAGCAACTATCAGTTATTCAATCTTTTAAGATGTTTTTGAAACTGTCCAAATTGTTTTCTTATTTGGACATGTCCATTTCAGGCTGCAAGAATATTTTATTTCTCTGACTTTTAAGATTTATCCTAGGCATTATCCATGGTTAAAATGATTTAAATTACAGGATTTATTCTAGCGACTAACAATGTCTAACTTATACGTTATGGGGCAACGCCCATACATCTTTGGTGGTAGTTCATTTTAGTCTACCTCAAGTCAAATAACCTCGGATAGAAAGTCTGACTGGATGGTGAAATTCCATGTAGCAGTCAAATGTTATTCAATTAAAATCACACCACTTGTAACTTAAAAATTGTTCATGGAATCCTACCACATAAATATCACAGCACAAAATCCAAAGATGGAAGAAGGACAAAGGAATATAAAATATATGGTTTAGCCTTATACTGACAACACCTACTTGTGTACCTTGGACCTACTGCTTATTAGTTTGGTAACTATGACAAGTTCTTTACACTCTCTGTACCTCAGATTCCTTATATATAAAAATAGCAAAAGTATCTATTTCAGAGGGTTGTTATATTATTTAAATGGAATAATTACCACAAAGTACTTATAGCAAGTGAAGTATCACAAATACTTAACAAACATGTCCATAGTAAATCATTAATATTTATTATTTGATACATGAATAAATAAGCTATAGACAACAACGGTGAGAACAAACACACAGAAGGACATACAGACAAACCAACAGCCAGCATCATGCTGAATGGGCAAAAACTGAAAACTTTCTTTCTAAAATCAGGACAAGACAAGGATGTCCACTGTCACCACTCCTATTTGATATAGTTCTGGAAACACTAGCCAGAGCAATTAGACAAGAGAGAGAAATAAAAGGAATAAGGATAGGAAAGGAAGAAGGTAAAGTATCACTATTTGCAGATGGTATGGTACTCTATAGACCAACACAAAAACTCCACCAAAAGACTTCTGGATTTAATCACCAAATTCAGTAGCATAGTGGGATACAAAACCAACATTCAAAAATCAATAGCATTCCTGTAAGAAAACTATACACTCATTAGGAGAGAAATTATGGAAAACAGACACTTCACAGTAGCATCCCAAAAATGAAGTACTTAGGAATTGATCTAACAAAGAAAATCTATATGTGGACAATTACAGTACTATGAAAAATGAGGTAGACTAGGATATAACAAAATAGAAAGATATCCCTTGCTCACAGATAGCAAGAACCAGTATAATGAAAATGGCAATACTCCCAAAGTTACTAGATATGTTTAATGCAATCCTGCTGAAAAGACCATTAGCATACATCAGAGAACTAGATAAAATATTTCTAAAATTCATTTGGAAGCAGAAGAGACCAACAATAGCAAAACAATCCTGGACAACAAAGGTAAGGCACAGGGCATCACAATCCCTGAATTGAAAGTATATTACAAAACTACTGTGATAAAATTAGGATGGTGCTGAAAAACAAACAAACAAACAAACAAACAAAAAAACAAACCAGACCAGTGGATCAGTCGAACAGATCAGAAGATGAAGATACAACTGCGACACACTCAACCACCTTATCTTTCACAAAGGGGCCAAATATGTTCACTGGAAGAAAGACAGCCTCTTTAATATATGGTGCTGTTAAAACTGGCTCTTTACACACTGAAGATGAAAATTAGACCCATGTTTATCATCATGCACTAAACTAAAAGTCAAGCTGGATAACAGATCTAAATATTAGAACAGAAATGCTAAATCTAGTGGAAGAGACAGTAGGTGGAAATCTTAAAAATATAGGTGTAGGTAGAGAATTCATGTACAAAACCCAGTCTGCCTGGAAATTACTTCAAAGAATCAAAAACTTGTATCTCATCTTATTAAAATGCTTTCTCACAGCAAAAGAAAGAATTAAAAGACAATCAATAGAATGGGAAAAATTTTAGCCAGTTGACCCTCAGACAAAGGACTTCTATCTAGAATATATAAAGAAATGAAAAAAAATCAGACCCCCAGTTTGAAGACCCAATCTGAAAATGGGCATCTGAGATGAATATATACTTTTAAGATGAAGAAATACAAATGGCAAATAAATATATGAACAAATGTTCAATATCACTGGTTATTTAAGAGATGCAAATTAAAACGACACTGAGATTCCATCTTGTCCCAGAAGGAAGGGCTATCATCAAGAAATCGACTAATAGCAAATGTTAGTGGAGTTTTGGGGAAAAAGGAACCGTTCTCCACTGTTGGGAGTGTAGACTGTACACCACTGTGGAAGTTAGTATGGAGATTCCTCCAAAAACTGGAATTAAAGGTCCCATTTAACCCAGATATTCCCCTTCTGGCTATCTTCCAGGAAGAATTAAAAATATCACACCACCTCGATATATGTGCATCCATGTTTATAGCAGCATGATTTATAATAGCTAAATATTGGAAATAACCCAAAGGACAATCAACTGAGGAATGGATAAAAATGTGTGGTATTTTTATACAGTGGAGTACTTACTCAGTCATAAAGAACAATAAACTTGAGGCTTTTTATAGGTAAATGGCTACAATTTGAGGTCATACTTATAAGTGAAATAAATCAGACTCATATGTGTAAACATTGTATGGTCTTCCAGATCTTAGAAACTGAAAGAGTAAATAACATTTAAAATGCACAATAGATATTGTGACATGGGCAGAAATTGTTCAAAAGGAAAAAGGAGCTAGGATGAGTGAAAGGGGAAAGAACGTTATAGAAAGGGAAAAAGCGCAAGTCTGCTATGCTCTTAGTATCTCTTAGTTCATTAGAATGGAAGGTTTGTGCTAACATCGATTGGAGAAATTCTTATGCCCATATTTTGTACTCTGAGCAACTACTTTAAAGATAACAACATGAAATGTATTAACTGTTATTATTCTCCTATGATTTTACTATGTAATTGTTTTACCTTTTTTCCATAACATAGAAGAGAACATAGAAGTGTTATAACTATTAACATATTCAGTTCTAACACCAACTCCAAATGATAGATACGTTACTATTGCCATGGTGCAGACACAGAAACTAAGGCACTAAGAGGCAAAGTAAATTTTTCTAGTTTACATGCTACAGCTAGAATGTGGCCAAGCAGCCTGTGTTTCCTGAAGTAATTTAATAAAGTTTTTGAGCAAGTTCGTCACATCACTGGCTTCTGTGTTTTTGAAATATGTAGTAGTTGCAGCACATGTTTACTTATAATCTCTCCACAGGTTGACTTCTCCCTCTTAAAAGAGTAATATTTCAAAATGATGATACAGGGATATGGGATGATATTTGAGGACTTGTGTATTATTCACTTACATGTGTAAAAAAAATCTGATACTAAATTTGCACAGAGCAGTCCCCTGCAGGGTTAGGAAGTAAAAAGTTAAAGGCTAAGAATCTGCAATTTTGTCCATTTGAGAGTGTGTGTGTGTGTGTGTGTGTGTGTGTGTGTGTGTGTGAGCGCATGTGTGTTGTGTGTGTGTGTTAGCACGCACTAATGAGGTATCTGGACTAAGGGCAATGTGGCTTTTCATCTCTCTTTCTGCACATCTTGCTCCTGTTCTCTTATTAATGTAAGAATGAGAAGACAGAAACCCCCATCTGACATCTGAATCTTTAAAACTTATAAAATTTAATTAGCATTCCTCTTTTATAGCCTTTTTCTCATTTTATAAAGATTTACCATGATTTTCTTTTTTTACTTGTGTTCAAAGCCCAGATGCTTAAATATTAGTTGCTTTGGGTCTTAATGGTTACTCCAGAGCCATGGAATTTTAAATTTGATCTCAGATTTTTAAGATGTGACAGCTTGATTATTTTACAAGGCCTAAAACTCTGCTTCAAGTCTATAATTTTAAGAATCAAAATTGTTTTCCCATTGATGGAGGCAGTTTGAAATGTGTGGTCCGCAGCTATTTAGGAGCATTTACAGCTGTTGTCTCTTTGTGCCCAAAATCACAGAGTCTCCAGGAGCTGATTCTCCTGGGATTGCTATTAATATCATTCTCATTTAGACAGCTTTTCCTTCAACTGACAATTTTCTGGCTCCCATGTACCACAGAATTCACAGAATTCACACAGCCACAGGGTGTTTGGACAACTGAACAGTGACTACACTACAGGATTTTCAAAATCAAATTACATATTCAAATGCACTGAAACAGAAAGTTGCTCTAGATTAGTAAAAGGCAAGTACCAAAAACTAAGAAATAAAATTAAATTAGGAGGGAATAGGAACTTCTTTACTATGTGAAGTGATTTGTGTATCACCCATTTTGGGCATGGTGACATCTGAAATGCAGCAGGACAATTCCTAATGCTGTTGAGGAATGAAGGGAAACCCTTCAGGGAAAACTAACTGTGGTAGTCAGCTTTGCGATGCTTCAAACACAATACCTGATACAACTTAAGGGAAGAAAGGATTAATTTGTCTTATGTTTTAGGAGAATTCAGTCCATGGTCAGCAAGTTCCACAGCAGAAATATCATGGTGCCAGAGACTGGCAGACAACAACTGCCCATCTTACGGTGACCCAGAAGCCTGGCAGGAAGACTACCAGAGAGGAAGGGGTCAGGGGCCACATGTGGTACTCCGTCCTGCCTCCATGGCACATCCAGACATACCAGTGTGTTCTGACAATCGCCCTGGCAGATTCCAAAGCCAATCATGTTGACATTCCACCCTTCCCCACTAGCCAGCTTGTTTTACACATGAACATGATTTTGGAGGTGCTGTATTTGATTCCATGTTTGATGGAGTTTGATAGCTCTTTTATCAAATATGTACCAAAATTCCTATTCTAGTTATTTTTTTTTTTGCAGAAGCCATTACATCAGCCTTGTGAAGAACACTGGCCCTGTTATTAGGGTGAAAAGTTGGTACATTTTGGTTTTGTTTTATTGTTTTGCTCTAACATGTCCAATGTTTGGGATGTATCAAAAATCTCTGTCCCTCCACCTCTGTTTTGTGTACTTGTTATTTAATCTTCAATTGTATCCTTTAAGTTTCTTTGTCATTTAATCTTCAACTATATGCTTTAATTTTCTTATCTACAAAAGGGGGCAGTAATAATATAGGTTTTTTATGAAGGCCAAATATATTCTTATCTGTAAAATGTTAGAATTATGTCAGACTCAGAGAAAGCACCATACAAGCATTTGATTACAAATATACAAGTGATCCCTGTCTTTTTCCCTTATGATTTTAAAAGTTCTCATTAATATGCAATCTATATTTGGTATGTCATGTAAATCATATGACAATGTCGCAGGACCTACCCTTTATACAAAGGCATTTCTGAATTGAAAGCTGTGGATAACCCTGAATACTGTGAGTTACACAAGAATAATAAAGAATTTAAACTCTTCCCTTTAGATAGTGATATAACTGTGGAAGATTATCTCTGGGTTTTAAAAGCAGACATGAACACTGAAGATATAAGCTATAATATGAATCTGAAATGTGAATGTCTGCTCTTATAAAAGAATGTAACCAACGAGGATAAAATCTGAGGAGGAGTGAGGCAGTAGAAAATAGAAAGTTATTTCCCTTAAAAGTACTGAAAATTAAGTTCGTCGTACATAGTCACAGGAAAAAAAACATCTGTTAGAATGGAAAAATAAAAAAAAAATCATTTCTGAAAAGACGCACAAGAGTATTTTTCACATGAATAAATGGAAATATGTATTTCATTTTTAGATAACTCTTTCCTGAGGTTCAAAATAGTTGGAGGTCAAAAATACAAACATTACATGTGTGTTCACTCAGAAGCTGATAAGCACTTAAGCTGTAAGACCATTACGCCTAACCAGCTCAATCACTTAGTCACCCTGTCCCTTCACAGTGACATTCCAGCACTGGGAATACTGACTTAAATCATGTAGTCCCTGTCGTGAGAGTTCGCACACTAGCCTAGAGATCAAATGTTGCAATGAAAATATGATGTCACAGACATAGATGCAAGTGTGAATTAAAGAGAGACAATGGACTCAGATGAATGATTTTAAGAAATCTCAAAGATGTGGTGATATATGAACGATCCCTGTGAAGAGCTTAATCAGGCAAAGCTCTAGAAAAGAGGAACAGCTTATGCAAGAGCAGAGATGGGTATGAATACATTTCGAATTTTCTCAGATAGAGTTAATTTCCACAGAGAGCATCTCAGCATGTAAAGTGCATTTCTGTAAGCATAAGCAGTGACTCTTCATGATCTTCATGCTCACCGCCCTGGGTGATCAGGATCTTCTGCAGACGGGTTGTTTCATTCTTGCCCCTTCTTGTCCTTAACTTACAACTTGCCTGCACAGACTCAGCATGAAAAAATGAACTACTCTGAGAATTTACATGAAGCAGCTCTGAAACATGCCACACCCACCACGCCACTCATGATTAAGAAGAACCCTTTGGGTGCGGGAAATGTGACCCAGTTCCCAGGGATGGGAAAAGAGAAAGTCTTCTGGTCTTTTCAAAGACTCTCATCACTAAGAAATTTTTGTGGTCATGTGAAAAAGGGGTCTGAGAAATGTGCTCTTAGATCTCATGGCTGGAATGAAGAATAGGAACTGCTTTTCCTTTTACACAGTTTCTGGAACGGGCAGTAAAAACAAAACAAAAAAAGCATCAGCGCTGGTCAACATTCTTGGTGCCTGAGTTGAAAAGTGCTATCAACAGGGAAAGTCTCACAGCTAAACTCCAGGCAGAATTTTTGCCAAGAACAGCTACAAACTCAGTGATCCCCAACACTGCAAAAAGAAAAAAAAGGAAAAAAAAAATACAACAGTGACACATTGACAAGTCACAGCAACCAGGGGTTCTAAGCTCTGTCTCTGACTTTGCAGCTGCAGCCACCATTTGTAAAAGTCACTCTGAAGACAGAGCTACCTTCCTATTGAAGAAAATTCTACTACAAAACAGGAACTGGCATCTGCTTCCTTCACACAGCTTGCACTGGGGAGTTATAAGTCTGTGGAGCGAGGTATTTCTGAAAAGGAAAAGACCATCCTTAAAACTGATATCTTTTCAAAGAAGTAGGGCAGAGAGCAGGGATTATTTCAGTACCAGTTCTCAGGGGAATATTCTGTAAGCTGGAATCAGATAATGATGATTATTAAAGGTACATAAATGGTCCCTTATCCCCAGGAAGTTATTTTTCATGTTGGTGCTTTGGGGTCTTTTTCTTTATTTGAATTTTTAATGGAATAAAGCCACTCCCTGGATTCACCCTAATCTAATACTCAGAATTGGTGACTCATATGAGTCTGTTTATTCCTCTAAATAAGTGTGATAATAATGGATTATCTTGTGGCTTCTGTCCTTTCAATCCAGCTCTACCAAAAAAAAAAGTACGTAGCTTTTGTGACTGTAGCAGTCCATCAATTTAACCCTCTTTCCTCCTTTGAATAGCAAAAATAGTAAAATCAATGCAGTACTACTTTTTCCAATTCTTGTCATCTTTCAGGACATTTATACTCTTTATCTAACTCAGAAGCATGCTGGGAAATATAACTAAATCTGAAACGAAAATGTTCTGGAAATCCTTAAGACCAGAGTAGTAGCAGGGAGTAATTTCTGATCTGGGATAAGCTTCAGTAATCAGCTTTCTCAAACCAGATTCAAGCCACAATAAAAAGAATGAGTGTTTCCAATAAAGTGTCCTCACATGCTCAGCAGAGGGTTAAGACTGTATCTTCTGTATCACTGAATACCTTGTTGCACAATGCTCACTGCAGAAAAAGATGTCCAGTTTTGAAGTCTACATAAGCACATTCATTCATACACTCAGGCACAGACAGATGGGTAACCTTATTATTAGTCAAGATGAAAAATAAAAATTGAAGCCAGGTCTGGTGGTGCATGACTGCAAACCCAGCACTTGGAGGCTGAGGCAGAAGGATCACTGCAAGTTTGAGGCCAGCTTAGGCTACATAGCAAGTTCAAACCTAGCCTGGACTATACAGCAAGACCCGTCTCAAAAAAAAAAAAAAAAAAAAAAATTAAAAGGCCTCTCTCGTGAGCCCTACCTTCTACCAACTACTATGCTAAGCAAGATGCATGTTTCACTTCCACATATTTCTTTGATCAGTTCTGTCTAGTAACAAAAGAAAACTTATGCCCTATGTTTTGGTGGAGGTGTGGGGTCATGTTCTTGCTGGAATTTGTCACCAAGAATTTAAAAAAGAACCATCAGCTCTGTTGTGTTCTGTCTTGCTTAGTAACAGAGAACATTCATTAAAAGTACTCAGAACTGAAATTGAGGGAACTTGGACTGTGGTCCTGCATGAACCGATGCAGACATCATTCCAATGGGCCCTCAAGAACTCCTAGCTCCAAAGACTTTTGAAAAGCATGGAGGCAGCCTGCAAATTTCTCTATCTATGAGCAATAGTCTGAGCCTATGCTCAAGTGGCACTATCTCATGGAAGGTCCTTCTTGGAAGGGTTTGATTCCTTAGTGTTCTCTTTCATTCACCACCCCTCCTCTTTCAAAGTGTGTTGGTTTTATTTTTGTGTGATACCACTAATTTTATTTTATTAACTACAGTATCATACTGGAACCCAAGACAGTTTAGGAGGTGCTGAAGTTGCAATCTGATAGTAGAACAGCTGGTCCTCACTCTTAAAATCAAATACAATATAAAAACCTGAAACTTTTTCCTGATGGCAGGAATCAGATGTAAAAGCGAAGACATAGTACAGCTAATCTCTCCAATAACTTTATGACTTCTCCAGTGATATTGGTGTCATTTTAAAAGCCTGGCACTGTTATTTTCTTTGAATTTTGGATAAACCTGAAAAATAAGTTTGACCAGTATTAAACACATCTGGATTTCTGACAGGCAACAACTTAGAAAACAGAATAATAAACAGTTATTTGGAGAGTGTTGAGATCCAGATGGTTCATGAGGCACCATGTTCAAAATGTCTGTCCGGTCTCCCTCTAGATGCCTACATGGGAGCTATCAGCTGCCAATAACAGGAAGATTTATCCTTTCTAAACACACACTCTTTGTAGCAGCCCTTCCCAAAATCACAAAAGAAAATCAAAGGCAAATGACAAGAGGAAGTATGGATGTTGCTCCATTTCCTTGTGCACAGGCCATAAAAGTGTCAAAAACAGGGCCTGTACTCTTCATTTGGGCCTCACTTCACTTCACATGTCCTTTTGAGCATGTGCAAAACAACTTCCTTTTCTTCAATAATGTGAATTCCTAGTGTGGCCTTAACAACCTTCCCCACAACTGACCCTGCAGATGCAATAGAGGTAGTGTTGTAGTTACAGTTCTTTCATTGCTGAGGCAAAATACCGGACACTTGAGGTTAAAGGGTGAAAGGTTTGTTCAGCTCACCGTTTGTGGAGGGTTCAGCTCATAATCAGCTGGCTTCAAGGCTGGATGGTGCGGCAGATTCATGGTGCTGGAGACAGCAAAGCAACAAGTGGGAAAGGAGAGCAACCCTCTCTCTGTCCCTTGTATTGCATCCAGGCTGCCTGCCCTGGGTCAGATGTGGTACTCACACCCTTAATCCCAGCATTAGACCCTGAATCAGTCATAAACTCCAGATTCAGTGCCTGTCCCCCATGACCTCATGAGGCTTTGGTGGACATCTCTACACAAACCATATCAGTTAGGCTTTCAGCAATGAGGGAAGTTTCCATCAGGCAGAATAACCATGGTGAATTGACTCAGCTATCTCCTACTTCAACTTGTTTTTTCCCTGAAAAATAAAGCTGAATGTTTGTTCACTGGGGATTTTGGAAGAGTCCATAAAAAGCAAGCTTATAATTATTAGTACATTTCTATTGGTTTAGTAGAGGCAGTAGCCTTGGACATATTATAAAACAATTTTGCAAATACAGCTCAGACCTTTATGAGGTTAATTTGGAAAACAAATTTCTCATCTCAATGAAGTCTTGCACATTAATCTTATTGTTTCCATTTTCCCCAAAGATATATATTTAATATATATAACATTTGTTTTAATTCAAGACTTGGCAGAAAATAGGTATGTATTTTCCTCCACACTGTTTCTTGGTTTTGTTGTTGTTCTGGGTCTTATTTTGGAAATGTTTGCTATAGTTCACTCCCTTGTCTCCTTTCTTAGGAAGTTCGGCTTGCAAACATCATCTCTGCACATAGCTGCTCAGCAAGGGTAAGTGCTGGTCCATGCAGCTGTGCACTAGTAGATATTATCTTTGCTTTGTCGGGAGTGAAAGGGGCTGCTCCTTGCACTCCCAGCTTCATGTTTTTCTGAGTGGCCATCTGGGCAGGCTTGGGGCCCTCCTCACCTCTCCTTCTTACCCACTTTGATACTTTTTATATCTAGAGAATGTTAGAATCATTTACGTAAGTTGTTTTATGAGCCACAGAACACAACTTCTCATAAGCTCATCTTTGAAAAATGATCAACCAGACCTGGGAGGAGAAAGATGGCGGCAGCATTATTTATACTGCAAAAGATACCAGTGAGCCCCTCGGAACAACGCTGTGTCCTGAGTATTTCTGTCTCCACTGTACAGACGAGGAGGAGACTGAAGAAGTTACAGCTTTTTGAGACAAGGTAGAATCTTGAACTCAGGTTTGATTCCAAAGCCTGTGTTTTCCATCTCTACACTGCACATTTGGTGGGCAATCACTCTGGTTTTTCCAAAGCTATAATTCTCAGGGGTAGTGTGTTAAAAAATAATGACACCGTAGACTACGAAGCTGGCTTGAGGAGGTTTTCCAAGTGATGTATGTTTTTGAAACGTAGCCCCTGTTTTTTTCACATTCTCTTTCCCTTAGAAAAAACATAGTGTTTAATCCACATAGTCACAATTGTTCTAGAAGTTTTTATTTATGTTATTCGGGGAATGCTGATGTGATCTACCTGTGTCTAGGGCATTACATCACCACAGTGGCCCTGCATTACAGACAAAAGGGAAGAAAGAGGATGAAAGGCGTGTTTACACATGGGATAATTTGGTTTTTCATCTGAGCCTTGTATGCCAAGTGAAGAATTACTCTCTTAGTTAAACAAAGTAAGCAATTTTGGTCATAAAAGGTAAGGGCACTTGCAGTGCTTCAGCTTTTGTTCATTTATTTTTACTAGATGCTGATAATGTGGTTTTAACAACAAAATAATGTGCTAAGCAGAAAACTGAGATAGAGGTGAAAGTCAATCACCCTGGTCCTATGTATCAGAAAATGAACATAAAAGAAATGGAATTTCTTCTTTCTTTGGCCTGCTTTTTCTTTCCTGCTGCTTAACAACAAGATTTTGCCTGAATTTCTTTATGTGACCATCCGATTGGAGAACAACTGCCAGAATGATGCTTGAAGAGGGAGTCATATTGCAGAAAACCCCTAGATGGAAAAATTACAGCTATGAGCCAGAGTTGGAATCACTGTCTTGGTTCTCTGCAGCACTCCCTGCTCAGTGCTTAGTGCTTAGAAGGGTGTCTGTTATAACACAGACAACACTAGACAACAGATATCTACTCTGGGAGTGAATGGAATTCCCTACCACAGTGCCCCTGCAGCTTCTAGAATAAACACTTTCACTCCAAATTTTTTTCTACCCCATGTCATCTTCATGGAGAAGAGGCTTTGTTAGGGATACCCTCAGGCTCACAGCGGGTTCTGTTCTGTTGATTTATTTCTCACTTAAGCTTCCACACTGTAATCTATGCAGTAGTCTCAGACCAAGACTGGAGAGACAAGGGGGCTTCTTTTAGGATGCTACTGCCTTAACTGCATGTATTTTGAGATGCAGCCAATAATCAAAACATACTTACGTTAATACTATGACTGGAGATTTCCTAAAACTGAATTATTGATTATAGAAGAGGATTTTGATCAGCAAACTCCTTAAGGATCAGCCTTTGCTGACCAGTAGGAGAGACTTGCCTGCTCCTTAATGGCTGGTCTCCAACATGGGAAATTGTAAGACAACAGAACCAAGCAACCATATAAAGAACCAGACCATTGATATTGGTGCTTTGTTTCACTCATGAGTTTCTGCATGAACAATTCAGAAAGTAATTTTCAGCGGATGGCAAACAACCATGTGTCACCATGTGCAAAAGGGAACACCTGGCACCAGAGCTCTGTGGGTCACATTGCTTAATAAATCACAAATGCATAAGCGATGCAACTGAATTCATGATTGAACCACTTCTGCACACATATTCTTTCTTCAGCTTTCAAGTAGAAGGTGATGCAACCTCAGGCAGTGTGGAATCAGGCCTCTGACCATATGAGTGAATTTTGACCCATGAGGTTGCACCTTATGAAGAGATTTCTAGGGTCTGTTAATAATCTCTGCCCCTTTTCCAGAGGGCGGAGGGGGGCACCATCAAGTTGTTCCACTTTCTCAAAACAGTTTTAACAATTCAGAAGGTCATCGGTGATCTTAGCTCAGCTTCCAAATCTTTGCTACGAGCAAATACTAAAATGATATAAGATTTACCATGGAACCAGTCAGTCAGCAAATATTGGTTGAACAATACCACCTTGCAGCAACATGATGACATGTGGGAATGAGATGTCTAGCAGAGTAGAAAAAACAAACACAAAGATAATAATTATACAGCAGTGCAAGCCAGTGACCGGCTGAGATGTCAGGAAGTCAAGAACTCTCAAAGAATTATGTTTCCAAAATACCAGCTGGCCAAAGGCTATACGTGATCCCAGAGAATAATGGGACTTAGGCTCTCGCAAAATTTTGCACTATTCCTAATGCCCTGAATCATAGACCAAAGAACACAAACCCATGATATTTGCTGTTCTAATAGGAAAAAGATCGGGGAAGCTTCCCACAGAAGGCACTCCTATTACTGATTCAAATACACACACACACACACACAAGGGGATGTTGCATGCATGTTTCAAGGGAGGGGAGGTGGCAGGGATGAGGGTAATTATTGGCTCCAATTCATGCTGTCTGGAGAGCAGAATCATGAAAGTTGAAGTGAGAGACAGTGAAGAAGTGGGAACTTGAGGAAGGAAATGGAGTGGGTGCTCTGCAGATGATAATAAAGAGCCAACACAGCGGAAAATCACAAGTTTGCCTCCTCTGAGCTGTTCTGTAGGAACTTGCAGTGTGACTTTATGGAGGCACCTTCTTTTCCTACGTGGAGACAGAATAGTGTGGTAGTAAAAAGCAGGTTCTCATGAGATAGATAAACTGTGGGTTCAGAAAGGAGCTCTGCGTTTTCTTAGAGCTGCAAATTAATCTGCTTTCCAACCCAGAATGCCATGCGCTTGTTTAACCCCTAGCTAGTTCTAGAGGTCGGAGGAAACAGTGGAAAGAGAGGCAATTTTCCCTTGGCTTTACTGCTCATCACTGACCCCAGGCTGCCTCACCAAGCCCAGATTTGAGCTGGGCTCCTGCAGGGATTCTGGAAAGGGCCGCGGCAAGCATAAGGTGGTGTGGGGTTTAGTGGATGGTGGCCTGAAGGGCCAAGGGACAGAAAAACTGCATTTTACTGTGAAAGCACAGGCTTAGAAGCCTCTTCTGCTTTCCCCTTCTGTTGTCCTCATCTGCATGGCTCCCTGCAGGCTGTGCAGACCGTATTCAAGGCTGCAGGCAAGGTGTGCCGGGCTGGCAATAAGCCTGCCTGGAAGTCTGGATCCCAAATAGTGTTTTGAAGAATCTCCATTGAAAAGCAAATAACAGACTCCTGGACAATGGTTCCTAGGGCTTCCCAAACATGATAAGAAGCTTTAAGATGAATGCTTCAATTCCTTTAATTTTATCAAACAAGTACATATTAGGAAAGCTAATCACTTTTTTACAATTTTATTTTATCAGTGCCTGTTTGCATTAGAGGATGTTTACATTCATTGTAGGGAGCAGGCACCTGTACATAGCATGTCTCGATTCCTTTGTGGGCCCTTTTCTACCCCCGCTCGCCCCCTTCCTGCCTCCCTCCAGCTCTCATCCCTCTTTCCCTTTTTTTGCCATTACTGTTAATATTCTTATTTTTCTTTCATATTCATGACATTAAAAAAAACATAGGGATTACGGTTTTATGGCAGGCTTTAAAAGGACGCATGCCAGTACCAGGTTGATTTTATTACAGTTGCTTTGTAGTATAATTTCAGGTCAGGGATTGTGATTCCACCTGACTTTTCTTTATTGCCCAGGATTGCTTTTGCTATTCTGGGTCTCTTCTGGTTCCAGATGAATTTGAGGCATATTTTCTCTAGATCTGTGAGGTATGTTAACGGTAGTTTGATGGGAATTGCATTGAA
>PVLD010021449.1:0-31405 GCA_004027595.1 Dinomys branickii
TGTAGGCAAGTGGTCAAAACTGGAGTCCATACTCATAAGTGAAATAAATCAGCAATACATGTGCAGGCAACGCATTGTATCACTGGTGTAAGAACCCGAGCGTGGGAATATAAACTAAGAGACATGAAGGAAATCTGTTCAAAAACAAAGAACAGATGGGACGAGGGAAAGGAGAAAAGAAAGAGACAGAAATGTATGTGTGTATATATCAATATACATATATGCGGGAGGGCTAACATGGTTCTACTATTGTATTATATCACTTAATGCTAAGGAATAATTGATGACGGGTTATTTGATCAATATTGTATGTCTGTATGTATGATCCTGAACACACACTTCGAAGATACCAATATGCAAAGCAGCAACTATTGGTGGTTTTTGTTGTTGTTGTTGTTGTTGTTGTTGTTTGCCTGTTTTGTTTTCTGTCTTTGGATGTTTGGTTTTTGTGTTTTTCTGTTGTTGAGAGGATTAATGGTCTGATCAATTTTGCATGTCTGTATATGGGTTCATATATTTACACTTCGAAGATATCAATGGATAAAGCAATAACCACTGTTGAGACCATGTCACCTTGTCTATAGATCAGTTGTGATTGTACTATTTTTTATGCTAATTGGTGTCTGTTTGTTAATATGTTTTTGTACTTTTACTTAAAAAAAAAAAAAAAGAAGTAATGGCGGACTGGAAACACAGAGGCATGAGGGACAAGACCATAAATACAAGTCACACTGAGGGCTTCTTATAGGAAGACAGCCCTGGAGTTTCTCTTTTGCAGGAAAATGATTCATTCCCCAAGGTCGTTGGGGAAGACAAATATTTGTTTTAGTCCAATTCTCCAGTAAAAATGGAAAGCTCAAGTTTTCTCTTTGGACCAATTAATCTTTACCAGCACCCAAATCTCATTTTATATACCCTAAACTAGACTTTCAGATTCAAAAAGCTTTCTAGGTGCTTCAACTTGGATTCCCCGCCTCATCCTGAGATCTCTGTCTGATGCACCAAAAGGTCATGGCTTGATCTCCCCAACCCCAATAGTGATATTGACTTGGGGTCAGTCTTGATTTTATTACACATCTTGGCCTGGGTGTTTGGAGCAGTAAAGTCTCCTCCAGGCAGACAGAGCAGCCCTATCTCTCTCTTTATATCACTTTCTTTAATTAGGAAGGCAGACACCTTCACAACTCATCTCTTCCTGCATCCTTCTCAACAGATTTTCATGGGTTGCAGGTCTTCCAAAAGACAGAAGAAAGACTGAGAAGTTAGAAATCAAATTTATGAGGGTTGTCCCTGAGCAGCCATGTGTTGGATTAGGTATCTTGCCGCATCCCCAAAATGTCGCCTGTCTCATACCAAGGAACAAAGAGACACATTGTATTGGTCACATTTCTGTTTAGGTCAGCACTTTGGCCTCACTCTTCTCTTAAGTGGACTTGCCTTGCTTCTTGCCATTTGGTCTTAAGGTTCCTGTGTGCTTTGGCTTTGTCCGGGGACCAAGCTGTAGAAGAAATGGTATCCCCAGGGGGGTATTCGAGGTGCGACATGTAATATTTCCCAGGTTGAGAGAAAAGTTGCGGTTTTCCTGTTGCCTTTCCCCATCCTGGTGTGCAAGCGCTAGCTACATCTAGTGTGGTGTGGAGCCCTTGCTCCTTCGTCAGGAGGAGCAGAGAGCTTGGTAGCACACAAAAGATAACAGCTCACTGCCACAGCACATAGAGGCTAGCATTTCCACAGACCAGGCACAGTGCTTGGCATGTACTGCATACCTTATTTTTTCTCTTGTTCCTTTTTCCCTATCTCTCTTATTTATTTTCTCTCCCCTTCTTTGTCTTCCATGTATATGCACAGCCACAGACACACAAATCGCTCTGTTTCATTTGCTGATTATAGGACTGTCTTTCAAGGCAAGGGTGGGCTCCAGGAACAGCGGCTGAGATGTTTCAAATTCAATGGCACAGCAGAGACCTGAGGCCGGGTCACCAGGCACAGGGCTATGTCTGCCGAGCAGGCTGCCCATCATACCACCCTTTGCCTGTGCAGCTGGCTGCCTCTGCCTTCCCTGCAGGTGGCCAGGGCTCTTAAATGGTGCAAGGGACAGGGCTTGATGCTGTTTTATTCTAGACTTTGCTGAACTCCCCACAGCTGCAGTTGAGAGTCTTTTGTTTATATTTGTAAACTAAGTGAATTTGACATGGGCGTCACCAGAGGGAATACATTTGGAACACTGAAATGTCACTTTTACAGTCACGCTTCCAATCATAACTGCCCTTTAAAATCCACATAAAATCATCGCCCCCAGTTGCCCTCTCTCAAGCCTCAGTGTGGCTCTCTGCACAATCCCACAGCATGACGAGAACAAGGTTTCATTTTGAGTCAGACTTGACATTGGCTAAACATAAACATGGGCTCTTTGTGTTGCTATAAACGCTCCCCTTACCGGGCTGAAGTGGAGCATGGGAAACAGCAATAGGTCTGAGCCAGAGACCACTGTGCTGAGCTGCTTGGGGGTGTGGGACTGGCGGTGGGGTTGTTTTGTCTGTTTGTTTGTTTTGTTTTGCTTCCTATAATTGAGTTTATTGGTACAATTTAGATATGCATAGTAATCATAATCGTCCAGGGAATTTGTACTTGTAAATGATATATCTTAGTTCCTCTTTTTTATTGTCATTATTTTTAAGGAGCAGAAGAGAACGAGACCGTGCACTTAGCTCTCCTCCACAGAACCTCACCACTAAAGTGGCGGCCAGAGACTTTGTCCCCTTAGCCAGCTGGCCTCCAGGCCTAGGACTCACTCTTCCTGTCTCTGCTTCTTCAACACCCATCGTTCTCTCCCAGCACATGTGATGCCTTATGTCACGGCTGGTGGGATCGTGGGTATAAATAATTTTAATATTACACGAACAAGCACATCTCCAGCAGGGATTCCTAGGGCTCTTACTATGATCTTGACAAAAACAGTAGGAAAATACTCGCTTACCCCTAACTGATCTCTGGCTTCAGACAAGACATGAGCAGGAGCCCAGGAAAGGGCAAAATTCACAGGCCTAGAAAGTGGGCAGAGAGAGGGATCCAGGAGGAAACCAGACAAATTTATTTTCACATCTATCATAAAAGGAAGCCTTGTAAGATATGCAAAGACCAGCAGGACTGAGTTGAGGTATCCATTTATTCCATACCTATTACATTTTAATTTAAATTCTATGTTTGTCCAATTTATTACAGCACAAGCTTAGGAAATGTGTTTTGGTGTAGCCCGGAGAACTCTCCCAAAGCGCTGCTACGTACACTTTACTCTCTTGATCACAATTTTTCTCAAATAAAGTGTTTTAAACATGCCTGTGAATACATACAGGGGTCATTTTGGCTCTCCGTGGAGGCAGGGACCTTGTTGTTTTCCCAACCTGCTACTTGGTACAAGGCATGTAATAAACAACGAATGACAACAACATCAGGAAGTAACATCTTTGTGAGGTAACTGCAAAGCAGGCCCTGTATTCGGTGCTGGATTAGCTGGTTCCAGGGACTGCAGTCTTGTGTGTATATTGACACCATATTGACCCTTCAACTTATCGTTAGCAGGGAGTCAATGAATGTGTATTTTAGCTATACATTACCCGAAGGAAAAGTGTCCAAGACTTCAGGCAATATTTGTCTCATTACAGTTTAAAAAGGAAGAGAAAAGCCAAGAGAAGACACCTACACGCATGGAAAATACGAGCAGCTTCATTCTCCTCTTGAATCCACACACAGGGAAGTGACAGAAGAGCCAGCCACACTCCCATCTATTGCTCTAAAAGGGTGATCCTGAGTATGTATTTATTCTTGACCATTAAAAACCTCTTAACTCTTCTTGTTTTAACCATTTTCTGGACGCTAAGAGAGGTCATAAGGAATAAATCATTTTGTGCTTCAACTGCACCACTGGAAACTTGGTGAACAGAATTCCCAGCCTGCACCGCAAATATACTTTCAGAGGTAAATTCAGTTCTTCTCACTAGTTCACACCCACTGCTTATTATAATTCCAAAAGTGGAGCACAGGTTTGAGGAGTTAATAGATAAAACGCGCTCTATTAAAAATAGAGCACATCAAGCCAGCCCGATGGCTGTGTTACATGGCGGTGCTATTTTGTCTCTATAACTGAGTTTCACCCTAGGCTCTTTTGATGAAGAATATTGGAGATGATTTTGTCCAACTTGTTCACTCATCCTATGGAAAGCTTGAAGTTCAAGAAAAATGAAAGCCCTAGAATTGCTTTTGGTAGACTTAGAAATCTCTTCCAAGATTTATCTCCAAGCCAGATTTCTTCCCACTGTAGCAATTCCTGGGGAAAATACACATGTATACTAACTGTGTAAGACATTAGAGATTGCCAAGATATGGGTAGGAAGGAATTAATGACAGGATGGCATAAAGCCACTCAAAAGAATGAAGCACACAGCAAGTGACAGCGAAAGAAAACAAATACACAGAAAAGTAGGCAGATCAAACCTGAAGGGAGAATGTTAAAATCATAGAGACCAGTCTGAAGCTCAGTTACACACTAATTTGTGGGAAGTGTCAAGCGGCAGAATTAAAGATAATTCTATATTGTTGATAATTCTATTACTCTGTACTCACTTGCATGTTCACAAATTATACCTCAATATTTGGAAGATTGATTTAAACTTGGCCTTTAAAAGATCACCATGGAGACCATATCTGCCTAACAATTCTGTTTCCGGCAGGCTCTCATATACAGGCAAGCTCAAAACACTTTTATAAGCATTTAAATGCTGACTAAAACATCTTTCCATCAGAAAGAAATCAGTCTGGATTCATGTAACTGGGCTTAATGGAAAGAAATCTCTCTAAAAGGTTAATTTCTGCCTTCAGTGAAACCTTCATAATGGGCGATTATATGGCAACGAGTGGAGAGGAGAACAAGGAGTGTTCGTTCCATGGTTGATGTCATTGCAAAGCAATTTTGGAAAAAACACAACACTCAGGACCAACCCACAAGGAGCAATCCTGCCCTTGTCCCACGGGGCTGACTGTGTGTGACCTAATTGATTGTTTTTCTCTAAAGACTGGTGATTTGATTTGTTCTCAGCAGTTCTTTTTCCTGACAAATCTCTGGCCTCTACTCCAGGACAAATCCCCATAGTAGGATGGTAAGAGAAGCATTTCCATGCAGTCTTTTCTCTAGGAACTACAAATTATCCGATTAGATCCTTTCCCATGCAGAAATCCACTTTAGAAACCAAAAGGTCTGAACTCTCTATGTGAAGCAAATAACTTCAGTAATGCCTGAGTACCCCTTCTCCACTTTTTAATATGTTCCAAGAGCCTAAAGTTAATGCTTAGGTTTGTTTCCTACAATATTTAAAAATTATTTCAGGGTTTCTGTGCATGTTAGGAGATTTATTTTCCATAGGATGTTTACAGTAGTTGTAATATGGCTCCTCAGGGGAAGGGTGTTGGAAGGAACACGGGGTTAAAATTTAGGGAACCTTGGCTGGACCCTGTCACTAGCTAGCTCACTATCCCCAGGAACTCATCCCTTTTAGCTCAGTCCCTCCACCAGTACAGGAACAAGCTAGATAACTTTTTAATTCTTTTCAGCTTTATAATTCTGTGAGTCCACAATTACACTTATCTTGTCCTTTAGAATACCAAACAGAACCACAAATAGGCATTTAATAAACACTACCAGATAGTATCACATTTTTTTTAACTGCACGTCTTCCCCTAAATCATTCCAGCTTTTTAAAGTACTCAATTTAAGATCCTGAAAATTGTACATTTCATTTTGTTTATATATTTAGGCAACTATGATGCCTTCAGGGTTATGGTTATAAATGACAATATTGGCTTATTTTAAGAAGCAAATAACTCTAGGAAACATGTCCCAGTAGAATTAAATGTGTTTCCACCCAAGGTCCTACCCCTTCAACTCACAAACACACACACACACACACACACACACACACACACAATTTTAAGATTCAGAATGAATCAAATGAAAATTTCTTCTTAGCATGGAGATGATCAATATCATAAAAACAGCAAAAGAAATACAACAGTAATTATTTTGTTGCTATATTTTTATGACAAACTTTAGCAATCTTTATGTTGTTGCCTATGAAAATACTTATAAAATCATCTTGGGTAAATCTTTTGTTATTGTTTTATTTCATAGATTCCTAATATCCTGAAATGAACAGCTAACACACAGCATATAAATGTGTTTTCTGTCCTTTATTTGTTGAAAATTATTATATAGTTTTTGGAAAGGAATTATGTACAAAGAGAGAAAATATTTACTAAGCACAGGGATCAAAGTGAAATGAAGGCCCATAAGTAACCATGTCAGAGGCTACTCATGCTTTGTTGTAATATACAATAAGTAGCTCTCCCAAAACATTGCCACCAGAGGTGTGAGATCCCCTTCACTAGCTATTGCCTGCCGTCTTCCCTTCTTCCCCTTTAGAGCCTGATCCATTCCCTTTGGAGATAATGCTCAATAGACTGCCAGCTGCCACACATTTGTCTGCTCACATCTGCCCTATGCAGATCACAGGACAAGGTTTTACTTTCAATTTAGAGAGGTTTCAAGGGTGGGCGATTTGCCTACATTCACACTACCAGCAGTTCAGTTGGACCATCTCCTACCTCCTATTCCAGGAGTGCTTGTCATATTCTGTGGCATAAGGAGGAGTGAGCCACTGACCATACTGCTCTCTGCCATTTATTTGTGCCTTTTTATTAACCCTTGGGGCAAGACAAATACCAAGATTTATGGTGTGCTTTCTAGGGCAAGCAAGCATGGTAGAGAAGAGAAATGGCAAAAGAAAGTTGGAGCATGGATTGCTGAGAATCACAAGAGCCAGAATGCTAACACCTTTGCTTCTCTGCTTACCCACATATTGGCACATTACAGAGCGGCTATAAAACTGAAGAAAATTGCACAGGTGATGCTGGGGAGAGGTCTTCTGGCTTTTATGTCCCAGAGAGTATGTCCCATATGTCTGTGAATGTGATGTACAAAGTGTGATGGAAACTTGTCATGAATAATACAGTAAAGACACATTGCCAGTAATATATAAAATTTCTGATGATTTAAAATATTTCCTCTGTCTTCAAACATACTAATCCCTTTGTTCTTGCCACTTTGTACAGCAGCTCCAGAAGTCCTCTCCCCCAGATGTCTCTAGCTGTGCTGTCCTGACTCTCTCAGTGTCCTGAATCAGTTCACAATCTAGTTTTTATGGTCATTTTGAAGATCCAGAAGATCCAGATCTGATGAGTAAGGCGGATAAGGGTGCACCGTAGTGTTTCTACCTGGCCTGCCTTTACTTTGGACAGTACTCAACAGAACTAGCTACCATACTTTTTCTTAAATCACATTTAGTAAAGATGCTCAGGAAAGAGGACTTCCAAAGCTGATTCAAAAAGTGGCAAGATGGGTGGGATAAGAGTGTTTGAAGTGAGTAGCAGTACTTTGAGAGAGATTAGTGGCAATGAGTCTTTTATTGTAACACATTGTTAATTTAAATATTCACCATATATTTTGATCACACCTCTTCTCAGCCTTCGGGTGGACCACAGAGCTGAATGCCATTAATGATAATGAAGAGTATTATTGGGAGTTTTCCGGTTATACTCAAGGCTGAAACATGCTCACTCTCTAGAGATTCCGCTAAGACCACCAGGCTTACTGCTCATACAGAGCAGTCCTGATGATTTGGAACCCCCGGAGTGTTGAACTGCTTATCTGAAAGGATCACTGGAGTTCTTAAATAGTTGTGTGACATTTTTAATACTGGAACCTCCTTACTTCTGATTGCTGGCATTACCTAGTTGCTTTTCTCTGAGAGGATCCCACTCGGTCAGATAGCTAAAGTGGTGGAAATTGGTGTGTGTGAGAGTGTCGGGCTTCTGGGTTGGTAGGTGGTGAATATGATAAGTTTTTAGGATTGTTATACATCAGTACCCTAATTTGTGCATTAACAACAGGCCTGGGAAAAATAGTGTAGATTAATTCCTTGACAATCATATCTCAGACCAAAAGGGAAATGTCTTGGCAAGATTATTATACCTTCATTCTTCCTTACCTAAACTATCTAGACCACTTGCTACTACTGTTTCTCTCAGACTCTCTTATTAAGAGAATAATTCAAAACCTGATCTGAAGAAACGGAATAGTGGTCCATAAAACTGCAACAAATATAAAGGAAGTGAATAGTGGGAGAAGAGAGAGTAGACTTGGAGTAAACCGTGAAGAAATTGTACATTGACACAACTATGCAGACACTTCTCAGGTAAAAGCAAGCACACTAGATATAAGTGAAAACTTCAACTCATTTATTCAGATGAAATGCCTGATTGCTAGAAATGGCATAATTAGAAGAGTAATTAAAAGAGGCAGAAGGGCATATTGTACACTATTAAGAGAAGGATATAATCACCAAGCACATGCACAAAACAATGGACAAGAGAAGGCAGGCATGAACGACAGACACGTTGCCATCTCCCTCCACACTTGTCACAGCTTTGGAACACATTTTAGTTCAGCGGAAAGAACTGTAGGGACATGTGAGCCCTGCCTGGACTCCAAGAACTGCTCCACCCCAGACTATCTCAATAATCTCAAGCAAAGGACTTTCCACCTCTGGGTCTCAAAGAGAACTGAGTTCATCGTCAGGTGTGATGTGGTCTCAGACTGGGCCAGAAAATCGTCCCGCGAGAAAACATGCCCGAAACCAGATCCTTCCTGTTCGCACCGCTGGAGCCCTGTTGTCCATCTTTGCACCATTTTATGCCACTGTCCTGGGCTGACTCCTGCTTTCGCTCCACTCTCAGCCTTTCCTCTATGTCACGGATGCTGCTAACAAGGGGGCCGGCCGTCCTTATAGCTTCAGTTAGAATAACATCCTCCGTGGTCTCAGCTGCACCGTGGCTTTTTCAAGACCATTCTCGAGCTACAGAAATCTTTATCTTGATACACTCAGTGTAAACAGTCCTTACTGGGATCTGATTGGACTAGCTTTTCCTTCTTTGTTTTCTTTTATTTATTTGTATTTCCTCAGAAACTGCTATTTGGAGTAAAATACACACATCTTAAGTATAGAACTCATAGATGTGTGTGTGTGTGTATGTATGTGATTGTGCGTGTATGTGTGTGTATGTATGTACGTATGTGTGTGTGTACGTATGTACTTGTCCCAGTACCCACCAGGAATTAGTTCTAGGACCCCTCTCAGACACCAAAATCTGGAGATGCTCCAATCCTTTTATACAATATCTTAATAGATGCATATAATGTATGCAAATCCTCTTATATACTTTATATCATCTTTGATTTACTCATGATGTCTAATAAATTGTAAACAGCTGTTGCACTAGAATGTTTAGGAAATAATGATAAGAAAAATGTGTATGTTCAGTGGAGATGTAATTTTTATCTCCTGATACTTTCAGTTCATGGTTCATTGAATTTAAGGAAATGAAACTTCTGGAGACAGAGCTTACTGCTTGCACACATGTGCATGCATGTACACACACACACACACACACACACACACACACACATGTTAGACTATGAATCTAGTTTCTCTGGAGCAGTTACTCGTGTTTAGTCTAATGCCAAAAGTGAAATGTTGAGGTCATGTAATATGTACAGATTTTACCTCAGTTTGCCCTTCTGCTAGTTACTTAGAGAGGAGGTCTTTGGTAGGCAGACAGACACAGACTGGTATGTCTAGTACACTAACATATGAAGATTTTCAATGGCTCCTACCCATCATAATCACTGATATTGTATTGTTGACCCTTTATGCCCTTATTATAGCTTTCTGCCCGGTTCTTTGTCTAAAGTAACTTTATTATGTATAAGTCAAGCTTCTTTGATGCATAAGGGACAAAGATCCTTTGCTTATCTCAAGTGGTTTATTGTAATAATATAAAAGCAGTCTTTCTAGTGACTAATTTTATTCTGGTCAATACTCTAGTTCTAAAAGTCCAACTGATGTTTTCATAATGTATAGAAATTCTGGTGATTGTGGACTTTTAGCATCCAGCCCTTCAGATAATTGCTTTCATGAGTGCAGAATTATGCCTCTACTTCTATTGTTAGGACTGCTTTTACATAATCATTCCATGTGTATCTCAAATCTAAACTCTTCAATGGGTTTAGAAAGTCACAGTGCAGAATGTTGCACTCCTGTTAGAGCTTTCACAATGAGTCACTTCATGAGTCTAAGGAATGCCTATGAATTTACTAGATTCTTTTAGGTCAAAAGTCAAATCGACGTGCTCATGGTCATGAGATCATGGCCACCATAGTGGTCCCTTCATGCTGAGACCTTCAAAAAGGGGATTGTGCCTGTCAAGTGCAAGGTTGTAAGATCGATGCATGATACCAAAAAAAAAAAAAAAAAAAAGAAAACTTCAGAAAGAGGATTGCGTACATGGTACATATGGGAGAAGGATTCAGAAGTCAACACCACTATTAGGTATCTTGCTTAATTCATATAATTCAAAATCCAACAAATTTTAGGACCAGCGTAATGTCATGCATTTTGTTGAGAAAAGATCTATGCGCTGAGGGTAATGTAAGAAGAAACAAGGTTGGAGGTGGATGTTGCCAATGTGCACCATATCTTTCTGCACTGACCTCTTTTCCATGGGTAGGAGAAAGGGAGGAATCGAGTGAGGCACAGAGATCTCCAGGGGAGGGAAAGGGGACAAATGCCACAGAGAAAATATGATAGGAAAGTGGAAGACAGAGAAATTTACAGGCAAGGAAAGGAGGGGAGATAGAACAGAAATTTATATTTTCCTTCCATCCTACCCTGAGAATTTTCCAATTTTCTCTAGTCCCTTGATGAGGAAGTTTCAAGAAAAAAGTGAAAGTTCTAGGAGTTGTCTCAGCACTATTCAGTAGACAGCTACTTAACTTACATGAAATAGCCTGAACACTGTACACAATACAGAGAAGTTCTCTACATTCTCCAAGGTATGAGGGAGAACATTACAAGTGAGTATTTAAGATTGGTTCCTAATTATTGGTGTTATAACTCCTTAAATGAACCCGATGTTTCTGTGGCCTGTGATCACACATAGTACTGGTTAGGATAGTGATTCCCAAAGAGTAACCCTTCATTCAAGAAAACACCAGCATCACCAGGGAAACCTGTTATAAATGAAGCATGTTAAACTCTGTCATTAACTGCTGAACCGACCTCCAGGAGCAGAGTTAGCCACCCAGGTACCGCATCTGCGGCTGATGTGAGAGCCACGCTATAGGCTCATACAACCAGAGAGCATCTGGTGCCAAGAAGTAAAGTTGCCTGGGTAACCTAGGAACACCATGAGTCTGGTATCTTCCCTTCCCCAGTTGCCTCTATGCTTTCTTTGGATTCTTAGTCAGTTTCAGAGCTGGCGTGCCTCTCTGTGCTGAATGAGGACCCAACTTAGAACCTGAACAAACAATATGCCTGCTAGCGCTCTTTCCACCCATGATGCTTCCCAGGATCAGGATTCATAGAGGAATTGACATTTAGCTTTTCAATAAAGGAGCCCTTCAAAGCTAATATTGCAACTGACAGGGCCCTCCTTCAAAGTAATATGCAGGCCATATGCCTGATCAATAGGCTCTGGGCAACCTTGCAATACAATAGAGCCTCGAAGCCTTCTGTAAGATTACACACCTTTCTCCCTTAAATGGGATTAAAAGTTCCCCGAGTCTTGTCAGTGAAGACTGCTCACTACACTACTGGAATAGTAATATCCTTCTAGGTAGAAGTGCAGCGCTTACCAGCTGAACTACTAGGGTGTGAACATACACATGAGTGTGCATGTACATACACGTGAGCAAGCAGTGTACACAGGAGCACATGTGAACACACACTCTACCCAGGCCTTCAATGTAATTTAGAACTTCTACTGTCATGTGAAATCTGTGCACACATGAAGTGGTATAATTGGGGGTATACTTAGTGGAGGAGGGTCTTTTTTGTATGTGTACCTGTTAGAAGCATTTTATTTTGCTGTATGATCTACAGTGATGACTACAGAGGATGGAATGATTTAATGGCCTCCTAGGGAAAGTCGAGGACTGTTTCCAAC
This sequence comes from Dinomys branickii, assembly GCA_004027595.1. NCBI lineage: Eukaryota > Metazoa > Chordata > Mammalia > Rodentia > Dinomyidae > Dinomys > Dinomys branickii. The sequence goes on from PVLD010021449.1 coordinate 12,112, forward strand.
ACGCAAGATTCCAAGCTTTGATTTTGCCACTCATTATCTATATGATTTAAGGTTTTTTAGCTTCTATAGACAGTCTGTACAACGAGGAACATAACACTTCACATGAAGTTGACCAGGGAGCATTTTGTGAGATAATAATATGGATAAACACACTGCATTTAGAAGGAGCAAGATATTGAACCATATTACAAAGAGCACTGATCCTCCTTTTAGGGAGTAAATCATGAACTTGCAGAGATATGATGGACATGTGTGAGCTACTAACCCACAAGAAAAGAGGTAAATGGTCAGTTAACTGAGTGTGAATGAAAATAGTTAATGGCATAACAAATGCTTTAAGAGGGAAAACCAGAGATGGCGTGAGTTGTAGAAGACACTCACATACAGGAGAAAATTTGAGGTGTGAACCGCTCTTTAAAGGGAGGGAGGAAGGAAAGGCAATACAATGAGAGAAGGTGAGAACATACAGGAACCTTTGGAGACGGTAAAGAGGCAGCTCTGGCTGAGAAGTGGGCTCCAGGCCCTGTGATTTTGCAGACAGGCTAAAAAAGCAGGTAGGGTAGGCATACCGCCAAGGCCCTTGAATGTCAAACTAATGCATCAAGTGGACAACTGAAGGAGACTGTCTTTCCAATTCATTTCAATCTGGCCTAAACCCACATAATTCAACAGACCTAGTTAGCCCTTCTATCTATTCATCATGTTTTCAAAGTTATCCTGTGTACAGGTGAGGTAAAGAAGGAGGGACTGGTCTGTGGCCCAGCATTTGCCATCCTATATCCCAGAGGCTACATCCCTTGTGGCTCCCCCTGCAACACTGCTGGGACAGGGAGCTTTGGAATGTCTTGTCTCTTCTTTTTTCTTTAAACACACTTTCCAGTCTGATTGGAAGTCTCCTCCTGCTCAAGGCTTTTTACAGCAGCTCTGATAATAAACTGATGAATGTTTCTCCCATGTCCCTACACGAGCCCTTCTGTCTATCTCTATCATTTACTCTGGACCTTGGCTTTTGCATTTTAATTCTTCTCTTCAGTGATTGCTCTGTAAAAATATTTTCTCATTTCCTCATTTCCACCTAGATTGTTTCAATACAAATCTTTTCACCTGTTTTTTGATAGTGAATGATAAATACTTGCAGAGCCCCTTTTGGGTCATACTTCACATTCTGCGTCATTTAGGGGCGTGATCTTTAACACTTAAATTGACAACTACAATTATTAAATTTTGTCAGCTTTCTGCCTTCTGTTTAGTTGCTTTTTTAATTTTAGGTTTTGCTTTTAGTTATGTTTTCTGAATTATATTTCTCATCGTGGTTTCGTTGGTGGATTTCTTATACTGATAGCATGACTAATTACATTAGGGTACTACAAAATAAAAGTACTGAAATGAACTTTGTTTCCTATTTCTCAGCCTGTTTTTCTCATTATTTTTCTGATTCTAAATTAGTTAGTTCTTCAAGGGTGTATCTTTACCTCCTGCCAAAATTCATATGGTTCCACCCAGTCAACAGAAGATTGAAAAATGAAAAAAATTAACTGAGTTTTCCCCTGAACTGAGTACAAGAAGTTTTGAATTAGGTCCGATGGGGTAAACACCAGTTAATTACGACTTTTTTCAGTATAGAACTGATCAGCTGGACAGCACCACCTTCTGCTCAGGTGGGCAGAGGTATATCAAGTCAACGGTGTGAATTCAAGATGGGGAAAGCAGGAAAGGAAGACACGTCACACACTGCCTCAAGGTCAGAGCCTGAGCCACAGAGAGGCTGCACACCGGAAGCTGTACTACCCTCTGGTTGCATCCTTCCCTGAGCCACTGCACAGATCAAAGCCTCAACTTTATTTCTGAGGTTGAATAGAAAGAAAATAAACACAAACTCAAAGACAGCACTGTGTGTGTGTGCGTGTGTGTGGCATCAAGACTTGAACACAGGGCCTTTTCACTGAGTTATTTCCCTAGTCTTTCTTTTACTGTTTGCTTTTTGCTTTGAGACAAGAGTTTCCTGGGTCTCTAAGTGGGTTAGGCTGGCCTGAAATTTAGGATTGTCCTCCATCAGCCTCCTAGAGTACCAGTATTATAGGCATGCATCATCATGCCTGGCAAGAACGTATTTATAGATAGATCTGTGGAGTTGTGGACAAGAAATCTAGCACAAACTTAGGTTCAAATGCCAACCCAACCACTAAGTAGCTGTGTCCTCTCCATCAACATTCTGTGCCCGATTTCCTCAAACATAAATTGAGGACACTAACAGTACCCACCCTCTACAGCTGTTGTGAGGATTTAGTGAGTTAATGACACAGAACTCCAAGATTGTCTCTGCCCAACAGAAAGTATCATGTAATACTTGCTAATGCTGGTAAGTAAAATTATAAAAACAGCCCAGATAAATTTTGCTGTCATATCATTTCCCCCTCTCCAGATCATGGATGGAATTGTAACTATGATAAGATTTCCCTCTGGAATGATGCCAGGTTTCATGACAGGAGGGTGATTATTGGTGTGGGCCTGACCTGATCATACCAACCTATTAAAACAGAGCATTTTCCCAGCTCATAGAAGACAGAGGCAGAGATTCTGGGGGAGAGGTGCTTCAACAGGACGCTGCTGGCTTTGGGATGCCAAGGAATGTGAGCAACTGCTAGCTGCTGAGAGCAGTCTGCAAGGGCCAGAGGAGCTCAGTCCTACATCCACAAGGAACAGAATTCAATTACGAGCTCTACCAAGCTTGGAGGCAGATTCCTACCCTAGAACTCCAGATGGGTAGAGATATTATCATTTCAGTTTTGAGGCATTTTAAACAGAGAGGTCCTCTGTGCTTCTTACACAACTGCAAGAAAATAAGTGGGAATGGCTTTATGATGCTAATGTGTGTAAATTTCTTTTGGCATCAATACAAAGCAAAGGGATATACACAGATACTACCCAGGGGGTTACCCTTCATTCCTGTGGCCTGGAGCAAGCCCACCTGCCCTTTCTCCTTGTCCCGCCCACATGTCCGTGAGCCTGCAGACATCTGGCTACGACATCTTCCCCATACTGTCTGGCTCAAGGTGTTATGACACCAATTACAATGCACTGGGAGAGAGCTGACTATCCTCACTTCTATTTATAACTTTTCTCTCACCACAAAATCTCTGCTCTTAACAACGAGCGCCAGATTAGTTTCCTTGAAGGCTATACCTTTTTTCACTGGTACAGGCTGTTTTCTTTAGGGGTGAGAGAAAGAAAGAGGGAAAAGGAGGAGAGGGAGAGAGGGAGAAGGATGATAGCGAAGCAGAGAAAAGTATGCAGAGAAAGAGCGATGAAGAGAAAACAGAAAATGGACAGCTAATTACTGACAGTTCCCAAGGATTTGAATGTTGACATCTATGTTTTCCCTTATCGTTTCCTTTGTAAGGTCAAAATCTATCCTGTCGTCTTATAGGCACCTCACACAAGACGCAAACAATTGAGCAAACAACAAGTAAAAACCCAAAGGGGAACAGAAATATTTAGAAAAAGAGAAGCAGGACTCTGGAGAGCTGTCTTTCTGGAATATTAATGCTTCGCAGTGAGCTACATGGAAAGAAGATACGCAGAGAAAGTATGAGACAAGCCCTGTGCTTTTGGTTTCTCTTTGCTAAGAGGCCTTTTTGAAATGGCTGGCTCACTTACAGCCCTGCTTTTTAAGTAGAAATTAAGCAAAATGGGAAGGCAGTGATTTGTAAAACACTGAAATAAGCAATCCCAGCTTCACAAGGTAAATTGAGGATCAGTTGAAACTAAGTAGCCATGTGTCTCCTCACGGATCTCTGAGTGTAAGTGTGCAACGAATCCCTCTCATCCCTGTGCCAGGGCAGCTGCAGAACGGGACACTGACAGAATTATAGTCACCAGGGAAACAGATGACATTGTTCAGCATACTTGGGGACATGATAAATAGACACCTAGGAAAAATAATTTCCAATGCACAGCAGGCACCCTAAGGGAAATTCTGCTTATCCCAAACCACTCTGATTTTGTCAGGGGCCATTTTATCCTATGATATTTACTTAACCTCTGTTTGACATTCATCTTCAAAAATATTGTTCTGAACATTTGTTTGGGGGGTATACAGTGTGCCTCTCACCCCCCCCCCGTGCACATCACCATGTACCACCATCCACCCACTGGGAGATTTCTTCAAAAGGTCACCCATCTTTTTCCTCCAGAAATACGGAAGGAAAGCTGAGCAAATTTAAGATTAATAGGTACATGGAGAAAGAGTGGGTTTTGACTAAACTTGAAATTAGGAGGCTGAAAATTAAAGATCCGTTTGTAACTGAGTTTCAAGAAGAGAGTAGAAGGCAAGACTGCTTCAAGAAACACACACACACACACACACACACACACACACACACAGATCTCTGTATTCCTCTCAGGGCTCCATATCCTCTTCAGAAGACTTACAGTGTGGGAAAGTGGGAAGAGCAGACACACTCAGTACAAATCCTCACTTGGCCTCTTTCCCAGCCACTTCGTCTGCACAATCTACCAATGAGCACTCAGACACTATTTCCCCGTCTATGAAATGTGGACAGCAACAGTGACTTCCCCACCAGGAGCTTGAGGGTTAAGCAATGCTTAACCCAAGGACTGACTGATGGTAAGTGTTCATGGTACGTGTTCATGATAAGCTGCTTTTATTAGTATCATCTTCTTAAAATGTCCAAATGAAATGAAATTCTTCTAGAAACGAATTTTTCAATTTTTGAGGGGGGGGGCTTCAGCTGAATTCTGTTTGGTTTTTATTCACAATAAACAACCTCATATTCAATTTATTAAAAATGCTATTATAATCCTGCCATTGGGAGGTAGTAATTCATTTTAATTTCTTTTTAATCTTATTTCATCTTCCAGTTCTGGAGACCCAGGGCCTCATGCACTTTCAGGAAAAACTCCCTTCTTCAACCACTACAGCCCCAGCCCAAGGGGTACATGTTTACTGAACCTTGACGTCCGGCTTGCAGTCATGCTGGAAGCTGTGCCTCTCTCTCTTTCCTGTCCTCTTCTGCCAGTCTGCACCCCCAGTTCTGGTTGTCGAAGGCACAGCAAAGCGGTAGCTCCTCCCTCCCCTCAGTAATGTTGCCATTTGCATATCCCAACACTCTTAAAACTGCCTCGTTAAGCGAAGTCTCCACCTGCTTCTGATTTGTGCCTCTGGAAATGAGGAGACCTTGAAGAGGCTGAGCAGGGTTGGTAAAGGTGATTGCTGACTTTCCCTACTCTACAGTTGCTAAGGGATGACTGTCCCCTGTGTGCTGCCTCACGGTGCGCACTGACTAGAGAATCAAGCACGTTTCATAACTATGAGCTCCTTTTCCCTGACCCTCTTGCGCGCATCCTGTCCCAAAGAGCCAGATTTGAATGTCCTTTGGACTGAAATCCTGAGCATGTGCAGAGAGGCAGAGAGGAAGCTGGGCCCCAAACGCTGGGAGAGGAGGTCGATGAGGGCAGCTGGCGCGGGCCCAGGAGGAGGCCGGGGACAGGAGCCGGACTGTGTAAAAGCTCTCTCTTTGAACAACCAACAAAGAGTCAGCAAGGAGGAAGGGGCAACCGCACAGTGAGGGGGAAATGGGCCACGGAGAGTAGTCTCAACTCGCTCGCCTCCTCTCCCATGTTACTGCTTTCGGTTCTCCCTTCCGGCCACCCAAAGGACTCACAAGTGCGGATGAAGAAGAGGTAGCGTCTTCCGCACCCCACTCCCAAGACTGCTGACTCAGTTCATCCCCCATCTCCTTTAGGCCTTCCTGTTTATGTTGTCACTTCACTTTATTATTTATTTTTAGCCCTGATTTCAGAAGCTTTTATTCTGCTGGGCATTGGCAGGGTGTCAACGGCATGGCTCTCAGCTCTGAAAGGATCATTGTGCCGGCCTGGCCTCGGTCCCTGCGGAGACAGAGAGCCAGTATAGCCACCTCACGCTGCCTCTTCACCAGCTTGGTCAGCCCGGGCCTGTGGCATTCGCAGTGGACTGGCCAGTGCAGGGCTGACGGCTATGGGAAATATAAGCGACTTACATTTCAGTGGACTCACGCCCTCCCTCCCAGGTGGAGAAACTGAGACTCCGAAGGGAAGCGTCCTACCAAAGTCATTCACTGAGGTGACAGAACCAAATCCTAAGCTTTGGACAGTTCTAGTGTAATTCGTTTTCTGTACATTAGCCAATAGCCTATGGAACAAAATAATCACTTCTTAAATTTCACCAGCGTCTGCTCCATTTTTGTTATGTACATGTTCTATTTCCTGACTCTGAAAGTTCTTACAAAAACTAGAACCTCAGTAGGAACTCTTCTCATGGTGCCCGCTTGCTTCTCTGCTACTGTTTTTCTTTAATACACATTTTGATTTTGTTTATTTTGTGCCATAAGCCAGGAGCGGCAAGCTGCTATCGCTGGCCTCCTCAGACTGGCTGCAGTGGCGATGAAGGGACAAGCTTCAGCTCCCAGGACAATGCTCTCTTTGACAGGGAATATACCAAAGCAGAATCACAAGTGTGCAAGAATAAACAAGGCTGGAGTCAATCTAAAGTTGTTTTACACTCTGTTTTATTAAAGTCAATGCATTTCCGTTCCTATGTGCCCAGCCTAGGCTTGCTTAATTACACACACCCGGGGCGAATGCTAATGGAGACAAAGGACAGTTGGTGCCTGGAAACCAAGGCCCTTTTCTGACCTCTACAGGCCATTTGGAGGAAAAAGGAAGCTGATACTGGAAAATTACAGACCAGGAGGCACTGCAGCGAAGAGCTGAGGGAGATTTTTTCCTAGATGCTTCTTTCCTACTCTGAGTCAGCTGGACACACACGTGTCCCACTTCACTGCAGCACCACCATCCATATTTAATAGGTTACTGAGGCAATGGGTAGGTCATTCTTAGGAGACCTTGCAGTGGAAATTAAGATCGTGATCATTCAACACATATTTAATGAAGGCCCACTACGTCATGGGCAACGTGCTGGGCTCTCAGGACGTAGCAGTAAACAAGTTCATCTTTGTTCTCCAAAAAACTAGCTTGGTGGGAAGAGAGAGGAGCTCACAGGAAACACCATGCAACAAAAGCTGACAGGATGGCTTTGCAATGTTGGGAGGTCTTAGAAGCAAACCGTGTTCCTGGAGGAGTATGCGCGTAACTACGTGATGCAGGTACTTCTGTTAAGACTGGAGATCAGAAACATGAACAGGCTAAATTAGGAAGGGTCTGCTCATATTTATTTATCCTAGGACCATAAGAAGCCACTGACAGATGTCAGCAGCAGAAATAGAAATCGTTTTTCATTCCAAATGCCATTTTGCTGCTCGAAGAGTTGGAGAGGAGGTGAACATGAAGGTTAAAAGAATGAGAGGAAACCATTGTTGAAATCTGGATGAAAATTGCCCCAAACAGAGGAAGCTATGGATTAGTTCAAACTAAAGCTAGGGTCATATCGGACCATGCTGGCAGATTCACCCTTCTAGGAAAGAGCCGAATATCTGTTTTGGACTTGGGGAGAGCATCAGGGAACAGAGTTCCATTGCCATAGTCAAGCTTAGGAACTTGGAGGAAGATTTTAGTGAAAGTAGGTAGAGATAATGAAAGTGTGATTTTGAACCTCTTGAGCTGTTGGGAACAAGTTTATTTATATGTGAAAACAACCAAGAACAACCCATTTTTCTAGAGACCCGGAGTTGTTCCTTGGCCCCCAGGAGGCCCTTAGAGGTCTTTGAAGACAGGTGTTTCTCCTTGATGTGTTTAGGAAACAGATTGCCCACAGTAAAGTCAAGATTCTATTACCTAGAAATTACATAGACTATGGCTCTCTGGAGGGACAGAATTAAGAGACACTATAGTCTGTCTGCAACTGGGGAGCCAGAGCGTTCAGTAGCTGCTCAGTTCAGGAAACTGGAAGCCTTACAAGAGGAGGAACTAAGGACCCAGTGCCAATCTGAGCCTGAAGCTGTTGGGGTTCTCTGGAGAGTCGCCGGCATGAGTCTACAGTGAAACGCTCAAGAAGCTACTGTCTGATATCCTCAGGCAACGGCAGCATCGGAAGAGGCAACTAGAGTTGAGCTCGTGAGCCCAGGATGACTTCCTCTTTCAGTTCCATCTAGGCCCTCAGCCCGTTGCCTGGAGCTACCTACAATCAGGTGTGGATAATTCTTCATTGAATTTGTGGGCCTACGTGCCAGTCATCTCTGGAGACACCCCCAAAGACACCCCAGAAGTACATTCTAATAATCTCCTAGGTGTCTCTTAATCCAGTCAAGCTGGCAATCGTGGTGCACAGGACTTTCACCTATAAAATGACCATAAGAGGGAGGGCTCACCTCACTCACCTCATTTGCCATGTTGTGAGTGGTTAACACAGCAACACGCACAGTCGTCTAAAGCACTTACAGACAGCAATATTCATACTCACCAACATTCACTGCAATCGCCCATTGCTGAGCTACCATTTATGTCACTTCCTCTGGGGAAATGGAACAACGGTGCACAGGGAAGTCATACTTCTATGGGATCAATTCCACTCCATTTGTCACTAAAATTGTCACTGGAAGTATAGCTGAGCTTCGTTTTGAAGATGGCAATTACAATGCCAATCTATCCCACAGTTGGGAGTGAGAGTTAGGTGAGTGATTATGCAATTGCCTGAGCAGACCAGGGAACCAGGCAGATATTTCCTTAGTGATACTTTCTAAAGTAATATCCTATTTAAACTGGAATGTGCCTGGGGCCTATTGATATTCTCTCGAAGAGCGTTCATTTATGTAACCTCCACATACTGGATGCTTAGATAGCAGACCTTTTGTCTTCTTGGCTTTCTCACATTTCTGCACAGGTACTGCACTGATCTTGGTGCCATGTCTTATCTTGCCCTGTCACACTCAGACACTTCAGGGGGATTGCTCCAAAGAATCCCACATAAACTTTATTATTTTGTCAGGGGGCTAATCATAATACTTGTCCGTTACCAAGAAATCATTTTAAGCCCTGAAGGCTTTACAGACCATAAAAGATCATGGGAATCCCCCAGTGTAGAAGAATCAGTTTATTTCAGGCACGTTAACAGCCCAGCACCCTCCTCTGGGTGGCAGATTGTTATGGACCTAGATGTAGTTAATTCAGTAATTTTCCCACATAGTGCATTCTCTCCCAAGGGCCTGAACCTGTTTTATTTTGTGACCCAAATGAACCTAAAATATACAAAACATTTGGAGCCCAGTTTGTGTCATAATGATGAGAAATGAACTTTACCTTATACCCTGAAGATCTCTGTCTGTTTCTATGTGAGTGGATGGCCTAAAATCATCCCTAGCCACCTCCGGCCTTTATAAACATGTGACTGATGATAAAACTTCTGTCATCCTTTATTGTTTTTCTTAGGCCCCATACTTTCCCTTCTTTTCTCTCTGATTCTGTCTTTCTCTTGCTTTCTGTGTGTGTGTGTGTGTGTGTGTGTGTGTGTGTGTGTGTGTGTTGAGAGGGTGTGGTATGGAATTTAAGCTCAATTTCAGCCTCGCTGTGTTGGCACATATGTAGTAGATGTTTTATATTATTAGTTATTAAATTATTTTATTATTAACGACTGAAAGGATTCACACCAGCACATTTTTATTTCTAAGGTCCTTTCTTACCACTCACTATTATTTAAATAACACTTTTTTTAAAAATCAAGAGTCGGGCATGTGTGAAGCCAGTTTGCACCACAAACTAAAGAGACATCTGTGGGGCAGACAGAAGCAAGTCCAGACCTGATGCATTATTGTTGCGCAAAAAACTCTGGGAGCGAGGTAGCATGCTACTGTCTATGCATCTTTCTAAGATGCAAGCTTTTGAGAGCCAGAGTGAGAGGTACCAGCAGTGCAAAATAAATCCATCATTAATGCTAACCCAAATATGTTCATATCCACCATGTGAGTCACTGTGCTAAGTTCCTAATGAGGATGACATGGCAGGCATTTCATAGAAGCCTCTTCTCTTGGCATAAAGCAGAGGCTCCTCTTGGAATATGAAATCAACTCTATAGATAAGTTTTCCAGGCTGATACATGGAAGCTGCATATGAGAATTTCTCCTCCTGTTAAGGATTTAATGTGACCTTACTGGTGTTGGTGGCCCTCGATGTGAGCTTGTAACTCAGGGATCAGGTCAGTCTCACATGTTCTTTGTGGCCCTGAATTGTTTTCCTGGAGGCTGAGAAGGACCCAGAGCCAAAGGATGGAATTCTTGGAAGCTGATACTCACTGATGGGACTGCAAGAAGCGCCCAGGCAGCCAAGTTGGCACAAAGCTCACAGAGCTGCACAGCCAGTTCCCACCAAAGTGAGCACATGGTCCAGAGCACCTGGATGAATGCTCCTGCCAGCAGGGAAACTTAGAGATGTTGTCCTTCCATTGTCAGTACTGTCTAAATGTTTGCTTTATGCAGGTGAGGACAAGGCCACTAGGCTCCTTCTCAGGTATGTATCATCCTGGAAGCTGTCCTCCACGGCAACTGCCTGCTTGGAGAGGCTCTGTGCCTTGGTAAGATTTCCTCTTAGTGAAGCTATTTTTCTTTCATGTAGCACAAACTCTGATTGAAGATGGAAAATTGGAGAAATTCAAAGAAATGTATGAGATTTCCTTAAAGTGTTCAATGTCTGGTTTGGAAACTAGAGGTCAAGTAGGGAAACACATTTCTGTGAACACCTTCATCATGTCAAAAGTCCGCTCCATGCAATGGGAGATGCAAAAATAACAGCAGGTTCATGCATTTTAGAGCTCACTGCTCACTGCTGCCTGGGGTGGGGGTATACAAAGCATATAAGTCAAGTTGGAAATGGTAAATGTGCAACAAAATACATATGTATATAGTGCAGTGGTGCACAGAAGACAGGTTATGTGGTTTGGCTTGGGTGTGTAGAAAAGGTACTACAGGAGAAAGGTGAATCTGAACTTGTTTAGATTGCCCCAAATAGGGTCATGGGAGAAGAGAAGCTGATCAGAGACAAGGGAAACACATGAGATGGTTTAAAAAATCAAGGGATTTACTTAGGGTGCTGTGTGGCTCAACAAGCAGTTACGTGAGCCTGGATGGGGCAGTAAAAGTAGGCTTGTCTAGATAAACTTCTTCTGCTTCCATTTCCTGATGTACCTGTGTGGCTTATGGAGCCCTGTCCAGTTCAATATCTTGTCGATCTCCAACAGTCAGCATGGCCCCCAGTGGCACCTGTTATCTTCACCTTGCTGCAAATATTCTGTTCTTCAAATGTCCTAACGTCACAGCCAGGGGTAACCTCACACTGGTGAACTAACAAGCCCCACACGGAGGCCACGCTATAGGCCACGAGCAGGTTGGGATGGTGATACCGACGCACGCATGCCAGTGTTCTGCCTAGCTCTGAATGCGCCTCTGCTGCAAAGTCTTGTAGCTCTCCCCTGGCACATTCAGAATTAAGTTTAGCCGTTTCATCAGGGCACAACTACTATTGTGAAATCTGACTGTGATCTAGTTTTTCTATTTAATCTCTTGTTACTTTCCTACTTTCTCAATGTGCAAATATATCCTTTAAACCAGTAACACTGAACATTTTAGTCCACATCTACACTTCTCTACAGGTCTCTATTTCTCAGCTCTCTCTATTTCTTAGCATGTATTTCCTCCACATTTTTGCTTGTAAACTCCGGCACATGTCATCTAAATTTTCTAGTTGACAACTAGTTGAAATTTCTTCTAGTTGACTTTTACCCCTGAAACCTTAAACTGCCCTTTACCTAGCTCCATAGTATACTTCACAGAGCTGTATGGACCTGTATTAAAATAAAATGCTTACTCTTCTTACCAAGTTACGGTAACTTGAGTTCACAGTAAATCATCTATGAATTGACAAAGTGCAGGACACACAGTGGACAATTAATTTACTTTTGTTGTATAGATAGATCAATTATATTACAAGTCCCTGATCTTTTCAAAAGTTTCTTCACTGAAACTTACCTGTTCCTGTCCCTTTTTCTCATACATGTGCACAGAGTCATTCGAGCTGAGGTATTAATCGCAGACAGCGAGTTAGCATTGCTCCCACCTCTGTATACCAACATTTATATTTCAATAATATTATCTTCTTGACTCCTCAAAGCAGTGTAGAAACAGGAGCAAGATGTATTCCTCTGTTTAACGCTGGCAAAAATGTATATGGGAAGAGTTAGGGGATGCAGTTCGTTCAGGATCTGAATTCAGTGTCTTGTTATTTCCTTTAAATATCTTACATATGCCATGGGAATCTGAATGTCTTAAAATGAAGGATGGATGTGAAGTCTCTGAGCTACAGCAAGAAAATTTTAGAAAGTGTTGGAAACAGAAGAGATTATCAATAATGATACCAATTCCCTAAATTACAAAACATATGCCTTTTTCTTATGTCTTATGTATAAACTATGGCAAAATTGTGATCTGTACCTTTCTTCTAATCAAGAGGCACATAACACTGTAAGTTTTCTCTGGAATTATTTGAATGTTTCCAAAACTTTTTAGGTGGTCAGTGGTAAGAGAATCAGGCAAATTCTCTTTGTAAAATATACGTTCACCCAATATGCACTATTTTATTTCCCTTTCCCTTAGCATTAGAACTTTAAATTTCAACTGGGCCCATCTCAGATAAACACTGTATTTTCCAACCTCTCCTGCAGATACTTTTGGCCACTGGACTATTTTCTGGTTGGTGGGATCAAGGACAAATACCATAAATTTGGAAAAGTAGGAAACATGTCCAGTCTGGGGCATTCTTTTTGCTTCTATCTGGGTTACACACAAAAAAGCTGATGCTTTTCCAGTAACTCTAGGTCAAGAGTAGAAGTAACACACAATAGAGCTAGAGAACTAGAAATCGGGTTCCTGTCATCACGCAGCCACAATACCGGCTCGGGCCTCTGAACACGTGAAGTTCTACATGAAAGAAAACTACACTTGATCTTAGTCAAAAGGTCGAGAAATGATACATAAAAGAAAACTTATATGTTGACAAAGCTACTAGTAGTTTGACTTTTCTGTCCGCTTGGCCAAATCTAATTCTGATCAAATACACATGACATTGAATAAATGCATATTTGCCTCAGTATATATGCCTCATCTTATCTTCAAACTTCTATGTGCCTCCCTGACCTCACCAATCACACCTCTGAGCTGCTTCCCACCACACACAGAAAGACTCTCAAGGCATTGACTCTCCTAGGCTCTTCCCCTATGTAACTTCCTTTCCAGATTCCTTCCAGTAAAATACTTCTCGATCATGTGGCCCCAGAGAACATTTTTGGTAACTGTGAGAACACTTACATAGAATTGTGTTGTGTTGTGGCGGGAGAAAAGCCAACACTATTTTGCAGCATATGCCAAACTGCACACTTTTACATTTCATTTCATCTTTAGGGTAACTCCATGGTATAGAGACACTCATTCTTACTCAGAGTATAACAACCCTGAAATTTGGAGGGATCCAATTACTTGCCTAAGTTTTCATGATAAGTAATGCCAGATCCAGGATATGAGCCTCATCTGTCTGTCTGATTCTGAAGTGAATGCATTTTCCAGGGTACTACGCTGTCTTTCAGCACAGGTTTAACGGACTGAATATGCAGGGTTTTGAAATTTGTGAGGATCAGTGACCATCTTTATTCCCTAGCATATAGTCTCCCCTGTACTAAATTCATAAAAACCATATACTATTGCAGACCTGAAGGATGACGGTTGCAATTACTGGACTGCATAGCCTTTTATGTTCAATCATCCAGTACCTTCTGACCCTTCCAGGACCCTCTGAGGCTCAGTGGGGCTCAGGTTGACTCTAGAAAACTCAGATGTTATGGTAGACATAACACTTATATATGGAACAATTTAAAGTCATATAGATTTCTGGCTGAGAAGCCAGGAAAAAAGTCCCACCCCTCTGCTTGCAGTTGACTTCAGATTTAAGCACAGAAATGCAGGAGAGCTCCGTGTTGGCTGGAGAGGCCGCATGGAAATCCTGTACCATGGGGTCCCATTCTAATTGCAGTGGCAGCATGCATAGGCTCCAAGGGCAGTACAGCAGTGTAGAAAAACGTTACAATCATGAAGTACCCAGACTCTATGCATAGTGGAGCTAGAACAAAAACAGGATCTGTCACAGGCCAACAGTTTCCCACTGTGTGTGTCTGAGTCCAGTGGTTGCAAACAGGATGTTCTATGAATTTCAGGACTACAGGACGGTGTTTCTGCTCTGCTCTGTCCCCTCCTCTTCCTCTCCCTCACCCTGATTGGAGGCGCACTCCTGGATCTGCTGGTCTAGCTCAGTGAAGCTCCCGTCCTGGTCCGAGGCACCATCTGAATTGTAGTCAACCTCTTCCACGCAGGCCGGTTCGTCATCTAGTTCTGAGGCGTTGCTCCTGCTGCACCTGCCATGGGTTCCCAGTGCATGGAGAAAAGCAGGAGGGGAAGGAAGGCAGAGGAAAGTACCAAAGGGGAAAAAATAGAAAGAGAAAGAGAAAAAAAGGAAGGGGAAATTAAAAGAGAAGTTAGCCAAAAAGAACAATACTTACAGTTACCTTGAACAAAATGATGACATTTTCTCTCCCTCAGTTGTGATCTCAAGCCTTGTTGCTCCTTTAAGGGAGTTGCACACAGACATTCCTGTGCCCTCAACCACTACCTTGGGACTGAGGGAGAGATCGTATAAAACCCATGGGTTTGTTTCTTTCTTTGGCAACAGACTGCATTTTCAGGCCAATCGGATTTCTAATCACAAGTTGTGGACAGGGTCACATAGTTAGGATTTCCACACTTAGTGAACAAGCTCAAATGGCTCGCACCAACTATCCAGAACTGCTGCGCCATCTACTCCCTGCAAAGAGCAAGAATGGATTCAGGGTAGATGAAGCTCAAAGCCCTCGTGCTTCCCATCTTCACAAAGAGCACTGTGACGCCTAATGCACAGCCCTCCATAATCATGACCAATGGTATGTTGGAACTCAAAAATTAATGCAGATTGAAATGTAAAAGGTAAGAGCCTAAGCGAGAACACAGCACTCTGTTCCTGCCCTGTTTGTATATCCCCGTGCATCCCCTATTTGCCCCTCTTCCCACAATTTCACAAACTGAAGATCAGTGAAGACTATAGAGATAGAAGGGGGCAATAAGAATCAACCACAGACTGCTACATGTTCTGAGCAGGGGGGGAAGTCCCTCCCAAGGAGATAGATCTCCCTCGTTTGCATAAGATACCTTCTTTCCCTAAGACTTTCTAATCACTCTCTACTTAGGACTTAACCGATTAGGATTAGCAGCATACTGGGTTTCTGTTCTGTGATTTATAGAAGGCAGGCACATCATAAATCAGGAAGAGCTGTTCATCCACCTGCCTCGCCATAAACAATGAAAGTGGGTAATCAGCGGCATGGTTACACGTTAGCTCGGGAAATGAATCAGAGGCCAGTTTCTTAATTGTCTACTGACAGATGGGGGCTGTGTCTGTGCTCTCCAGACCCTCTGTATCCAACACTGGGGGTCTGTTGGGACACTGCCTGAATGGAGAAGAAGGGGAAGAAACGTCAACCTTGTTTCCACAGCACCACACATTAAATTGATATCATATTTTACAGGCTGAATTGTGGATAATAAAGTAGTCGGGTAAAGGAAGGCAAGAGCTGCCCCAGCTGTAACACAGTTTCAAATCTGCATGACCTTGAGAGTCTGAGACTCACTCGCCACCATGCTAGGCATAAAAGTGTTGCCACACACTGTCGAGAGCCTGGCTTTAAATTGTAGCTGTGCGACTTGGGGTTAAAAAACAAACCTTGATCTCACAGAACAGCAATAATAAATGCCTCAAGAGTTTAGGTGAATACTGAGTGAGAAACCACATGGATGTTGCCTGGTGGAGTGCCCTGTGAAATGAAAGCAATCAACAAATTTTAATTCCATAGCTCTGCTGCAGATGCTAAAGCTGGTAAAACATGGTGTGAAAGGAGAGCATGCATTTAAATTTGTTGTTTCACACCTGGGTTACTGCGGTACCTACTGGAACCATTCAAACTGGCACTGCTAATGTCCCTAAAATGTGGCTTGTATTATGTTGCTTCCAAATTCAGGAACTGCAGTGACTCTGCTGCTTCCTAAGGCAGTATGAGTATCTGGTGGGTAGGACTCCCCTGGTGGATGGGAGCCCTGCAGGTTCAGCTGGCAGAAGCCTAAGAGTAGAACCCGGTGAGAGCTGAACCCAACAGTCCTACCCTGGGCAGGTCCTGTCTCCCCTCTATCAACGGTCTACTCCACTCGTTCACTAACCTGGAACCTCTTCCTATGGCCAGGTTGGTAGATGTTCTTGTTGCAATCACTCAAATATACAAAATTAACATTTTCCCACTTTACCTCATGCAATCAGCTTTCTATGTAGATGATGGATAGATAGATAGATAGATATTCCAATCTCTCAGTATTCAAACAAATAATGCATATCATTTTTTTCAAAAGCTCATCTAAATTTCTGCCAAAGGATTATTTTCTTTCCCTCAGGGCCTCCCTGTGTAGCTCAGGCTGGCTTGGAACTCACAGGACTCCTCTTGTTTAGCCTCTTGAATGCTTGGATTGCAGGCTGTGCCACCATGGCTGGCCCAAATGACTGCTTTTAATAAACCTCTCTCTTACTGGAAATTTATTCTAAACAGCAATCTTTGCAGATCTACTTAATTTATTTTGATAGTGAATTTGGCAATAGACAGTGAATAAAGGCCATGGCTTGGCCACATTCTTTTCTTCTTTATTCTATAGAATGTCGAGGGCACTTGAGAACACAGTAGACATACAACAAAAGGTAGCCACACTGAAAACATAACAGGGGAATCTATAAAAACACCATATTGTGGGTCACCTTTGGAATTCAGTGGAAATGAGGGAGAGGGGTACATGGGGATACACAAACAGAGCAGAGCAGAGTGCTGTATTCTCACTGAGGCTCTCACCTTTTAAATTTCAACTGGCATTAATTTCTGAATTCCAAACTACTTGTTTTTTTTCTGAATTTCTTTGTGAAAAGCTTTCGCTCAGGAGGTTGTATTTTTCAAAGGTTTTATACAGGAATTTTACCATAAATATTACGTTATGCATTTTGATGATGTAAAACAAAAATGATTTCCTTTGTCACATGGGCAGATGGAGGTCAGTGTACACAAAATAATACACAAGATAAGTTAATCTATAGCTCTAAGAACAACAGGAAGATGAAAAACACTTTTGTGTATTTTTTCTGCGGCCCTGGATGCACAGTCAGTCTGACCTTGGGGAAGATTCAGAAGTCACATGGTGGCAGGTGGTGAGTAAGGTGGGTGAAGACACACACTGTTGCTTTTATTGATGAAAATTGCTGTAAACTTAGACTATAAACTGCATCCCAAAATGGCAAGAATTATGGGAAAAGTATGTTCTAAGTGAGGGGGAATATTTTGAGGGGGATTAACAGCAATGTGCTCTAACTGTATTTTTTAATAAAACATTTAGCACTTTCTTTCATCACAACTTGTAGCTCAGACTTCCATGCTGAAGATAACAAACAGCTGATCACAGAAATCTTATATCAATGGAAAGACATGAGGTGACAGAAGAATGAGGACGTATGTCCCCATAAGGAATGTGAACATTATCTACTGCAAACACGCCCTAATAACAACAATCAAAAACAAAGAAAATTAACCTTTACCCAAATCTCACACTTTATACAAAGTTACATCTAAATGGACTATAAGTTCCAATATAAAACATAAAGCTATAGAACTTTTAGGAAAATGTCACTGAGGTTTAGGGCTAGACAAAGACATCTCAGAAATGATATCAACCTGATCCAAAAAAGTAAAAATTACATGCTGAGTTTCATCCCAAACACACTTTTGTTTTGTAAGACTTCATTAAGAAGATAAAAAACTAAGCTACTGACTGTGAAAAAACATTTTTAAACAACACTTATCTGATAAAAGACTCATATCTGCAATTTGTGAACAACTCTCAAAACAATTATAGAAATCTATTTAAAAATACGAAAATGACACAAAGAAACATTTTCATGAAGAAAATATACGGAGGTCAATTAAATACATTAAAAGATGTTTGTCCATGTTAGTAAAGAAATTTAAATTAATACTATTATAAAGTGTCAGTATATTTCTATGAAAAGAGCTAAAGTAAAAAAATAATTATGTACCAAATGCTAGAGAGCTTGTAGAACTACAATTCTAATATGTGATTGGTAAGCATGTACAGCTCTTCTGCAAAACAGTATGTAAAGTTTTAAAAATGAAAATACACTTTTCAGAAGATCCAGCAATTGCAATCTTTGGCATTGATCCCAGAGAAATAAATAACGATGTCCATGCTAAAACCTGTACATAACTGTTCATTACAGATTTACCTGTACTAAATCTCAAAACAATCAAAACATTCTCAAATTGGCAAATGGTTAAACACACAGAAATAGATGCATTTTCTACTACTTGACCATCAAACAGAAGGAACTAATGATGATAGATGGAAAAATCTTAGATCAGGGAATGTGGATGAATCTTGTGGACATAAGGCTCAAGGGAGAAAAGGCTGATTTCAAAGGATTCTGTGCTGTATGACTCCATTTACAGAATTCTCAGGATGGCACAGTTTTGCAGTAGAGAACCAGTAAGCTGACAACAGCACTCCAGGATGCGGTGAAAGAACTTTTTTTCCTTTTTTTTTTTATTTTTAAAAAACTAAAAGCACAAAAACATATTAACACACAGACACAAATTAGCATAAAAATAGTACAATCAAAACTGATCTACAGACAAGGTGACATGGACTCAACAGTGGCTGATGCTTTACCTATTGATATCTTCAAAGTGTATATATATGAACCCAGATACAGACATGCAAAATTGGTCAGACAATTAATCCTCTCAACAACAGAAAAACACAAAAAACAAAAAACCAAAGACAAAAAAAAAAAAAAACACCAATAGTTGCTGCTTTGTATAATGATATCTTCGAAGTGTGTGTTCAGGACAACACATACAGATACACAAGATTGATCAAATAACCCGTCATCAATTATTCCTTAGCATTAAGTGACATAATACAATAGTAGAACCATGTTAGCCCTCCTGCATATATGTATATTCATATATACATACATACATTTTTGTCTCTTTCTTTTCTCCTTTCCCTCATCCCATCTGTTCTTTGTTTTTGAACAGATTTCCTTCATGTCTCTTAGTTTATATTCCCACCCTCAGGTTCTTACACCAGTGATACAATACGTTGCCTGCACA
>PVLD010021450.1:0-19595 GCA_004027595.1 Dinomys branickii
TTTTTTTTTTTTTTTTTTTTTTTTTTTTGGGCGGTACTGGGGATTGAACTCAGGACCCTGCGCTTGCTAGGCAGGCGCTTATTCCACCGAGCTATATCCCCAGCTCCCTGAACTTGTCTTTAGTTCAGTAACTACTGATTACTAATTATCTTCTGATCCTGTGTTACACTTTATTACACTGTGCTCTTGCCTTTTCTTTAGGTCCTACAGCGCTATCAAGGCCAAATTCAAGCACCAGCTCCTCTGCACAGCTTCCCTGATTGCCGCGGTTCTTCTGACTCGCTCTTTCACTGTACTAACTGTGGTCTCACTCGTGTATATACTGCATTGCGTTTCTGATGCTTTACGACCATCTAACTTTAATTCTCAACTAAATCTTAAACCCATGAGCAGAGGCAATGTCTTTTCTGGTCTGACTAGACTCATGAACACTTCAGACACAACGGAAATGCTCACCAATGATGATGTGAGGAGCCTGACATGGATATTGTAGTTCTAGGCACTAGCATAAGAGCACATCAACGATATGGGATCAAAACAAGGTTTACAGAAGGTGCTGGGAACAGTGATAATGGAACAAAATACCCAAAGCACAGTATGGATTCTCTCTCCTTCAACAGCTTTGTAACTGATTTTCCTTAAACAGTTCAGGGTCTGTGCTGGGGGGGGGATGGGGGACGCGGGACGGGGGGCGGGGCTTGAAAATCTTTCCAATTCCCTTCAAGTTGTTTTAGCCGGGCATGGTGGAGTACACCTGGAATCCCAGCACAAAGGAGGCTGAGGCAGGAGGATTGCTGCAAGTTCGAGGCCAGCCTGGGCTACAAAGTCAGCTGAAAGCCAGCATGAGCTGCAGGGTGAAAGGTTGTCTCAAAAAGACCAAAATAAAAATTGTCGTGTTTTTGGGTGCTGGGGATTTAAACCATGCGTAAGCTGCACGTGCCAGACAGGCGCTCCACCCCTGAACATTCTTATTTTGTGCTGGAACATTGTTAAATGGTCCAGGCTGGTCCCGAATTTAGCAAATCTGCCTCACCCTCCCAAATAGCGGGGATTACAGGGGTGCACCATGTGGCCTGGTCCTCCTCCAAGATTTATGACTAGTCATAAACGGGACAGAAGAACATTATTAAACATCAAAAACAGCTGGGCGTGGTGGCGTACGCCTGCAATCCCAGCACTGGCCTGTAATCCCAGCACTCCGGAGGCTGAGGCAGGATGATCGCCATGAATTCGAGGCCAGTTTAGAGCTACACAAGCGAGTTCAAGCCCAGCTTAAACCACACAGCGTGACCCTGTCTTTAAAAACAAAAAACAAACAAAAAACCAGTTTTCAGACTCTTGCTGGGCATAACAGATGGCAGTTTTCCTACTGAGCGACACTAGGGAGAACTTCGTGGGCCTCTAAAATGGGCAGTGTGGATATAAAGGTTCAGTTCTGAGTGACCACTGTGCTCAGAGTCGCCAAGAGATGACTATTAAAAAGTAGTCACTACAACCAAGGGAAGAACAAAGCGCCGCAGCAACGCCAAAAGGGGGTGTCCGGCGGCTTGCGAGGAGCCGCACTCGCGGGGGAGGGCGAAGGGGCGCGCGGGAAGCGCCTGAAAAGCGTCCCGCCTCGAGAGCCGCCGTCCTCTCCAGGCATCCCCGCCTCCCCTGCGAGCGGCCCGACTCCTCAGCTCCTCACCCAGGTGCCCCGAGTCCTGCTTTCGCCTCCGCTGCAGCCTCTCCCGCAGCGAGTCCAGCTGCTTTTTGTGCGCCTGGATGGAGCTCCACGTGTCGGACATCCTGATCTCCCACCCAGGAGGTGAGCGGAACCGGGCGCGGCGCGCCGGCACCTCCCAGCAGATGCCCGGGAAACGTCCAACTCTCACACGGACGCCGAGGACTAACCGGAAGGACGTCCCTTAGAGAGCCGCCAGATGAAAAGTCACTTCCGGCTTCTCGCTGTTTTTTGGAAGCCGTAACAAGAGCCACCGTAGGTGTTGGCGGAATAGCAGATGCATTCCTTATGGACGCGCGCGCGCGTGCTTCCGGGCGCAGTGAGGCTGCGACGGCCATTCTCGAGTCTGGCGCAGCCATGTTGCTCACAGACGCGCATGCGGCCATGTTGAATACGCAGGGGTGTTCAGGACCGCACGTGTGGTACGGGTTTTTAATTTATTTTCACTTTTGGTCCCGGGAATCGAACTCAGGACCTTGTGCTTGTCAGGCAGTCGCGTCTGCCCGCTGAGCTGTATCCCTGGCCCGTGGTACAGGTTTTTAAAGTGGTCACTAGCTATTTTTCGACAGTTTGCTACCAACATACCTTTTCCACTGAAAACGTAGGTATTATGTTTACAAACGCTCATTTACGCCCCCAGTAAACAGCAAACCCCCACCCGTGGCAGAGATCCTCGACTAGGTGTACGGAATTGTGAAGCCTGCAGGTGTAGACCCAGGGACCTGGCAGCAATTGCCATTCTTCCAGCAAATCTACAAGTACTGCGAATAGCTGAGTAAAACGGGTCCTCCTACGGGGGCAGGGAGAGGGCTTCTGTGGTCTGCGGAACGGTGTTATGAAAGCTCACTGAATGACTGTTGGGTGGGTCCTTCAAGTAACCGAACTGCACATTTCGGTGTGGACACTTTCCTGTATTTGTAATAAATTTAAATACAAAATTTATTATTTTTTTAATGTAATGCTGGGGATCGAAGCGAGGACCTTGTGTGTGTAAAGCAAGAGCTCTGCACTGAGCCACATCCCCAGCCCAACACAAAATCCATAGTTGCTTTTGTTGTGCTTATTTGTGTGGTACTGAGGATTGAACCCAAAGCCTTTACACTGAGCTACAATCCAGGCCCATTTTTAATTTTTTTTTTTTTAATTTTTGAGACAATGCCTTGCAAAATTCCAGTTCGGCTTGAACTTGAGATTCTAGTGTCTCACCTCCCAGCGCGGGGATTGCAGGTCTGTGTGTGGTCACACGTCCCTTGTGATGTGTTTTGATGGAGTCCTTTGAATGGACACACTTGCGAATCACTGATCTCTTCAATATTTACATAATGTCAAACACTGTCAAAAAAAAGTTTGGCAATAATGACCCCTACTTTTTAAAGAGTCAAGTCTGGTAAAGCATTAGGACTCAGTCTGATTTTGAATTAACTTCATAGCATAAGGAAGCAAGACCACAAGCTGGTCTATTTTTTGGGCGGGGGGCACAGGGAATGAAATTCAGGACTTTGCTCTTGCCAGGCAGGCACAGTGCCACTGAGCTACATCCCCAACCCTAATAAACTCTAAAAATAAATATGATTGCAAAGAGGAAGACTCCAAGCCGATGACCCAGGAAGGCATTGGAAAGTTCACATCACACCTCAAGCTTGGAGTGATAAGAGTTTTTGTATGTGAAGCTGTCAAACAGAATCCCAGGCACAGGATATGATAAAAGCAAAGGTCTAGACTTAGAAAGCATGATATGTTCTACCAGTCCAAATTAGTTTAGCTGGAGTATAAAGGTTTATGTTCCATTATTTTGGGATAATGGGAGAAATTTTAGGTTTCCATATTCTAGGCCAGCTTGCATATGTGTTACTTAAGTAAATTTATTCAGAATTCTAAAAGTTCTGAATTTACTCAGGCTACAACAGGGAACATGTAGAGTTTCCAAATAAGAATATTGTAAGATTACTCTGGTGTTTTAATTAGATTGAGGCAGGAAGAAAGGAAGAAGAGTTTGGAGACAAAAAATGATTAGTAGCTTATTAATATGAATTTTAATAAAAACTGGTTGTGGATAGTAATAGAAAGGGTAAATGAAAGAGGGCATTTAAAACTGAGATGTCTGTGTATTGGAATGTGATTATTTCACCCATTTACTCAGCAAGCATTGCGTGACCATGATGTGCTAAGTACTGTGGAGAGCAGTGATCAAAATTTTCATTTTTATCTCATATCCTTTACTTAGTTTACTTAGTAGGAAATTTACACTCGCTTTTGAAATGTGTAATTCTGTATGTGGCCATTACAGTAGAGGACACAGAAGTGACTGTGAGCTCATATGAGCATCCATGGACACTTAACCATCCGTACTACACTTAAGTGAAAACAAAATATCAGTACTATCGTCCTCAGCTGAGATACTGTTGGGAAGTCAGGCGTGTTGGTGCACACCTGTAATCCTAGCACTTGGGAGGCTGAGGCAGAAGGATCCGTAAGTTCAAGGCCAGCTTGGGCTAAGTAGAGAGTTCAAGGCCAGCCTGTACTGCATAGGGAGACCTTGTCTCAAAAAAAGAAGATACTGTTGGGAGAGTTGGCTAATATGAAGTCAAGCAGATACCTCTACCTATGAGTTTTTGCTTCCTTTACTAAC
The DNA here is from genome assembly GCA_004027595.1 of Dinomys branickii. Lineage (NCBI taxonomy): Eukaryota > Metazoa > Chordata > Mammalia > Rodentia > Dinomyidae > Dinomys > Dinomys branickii. The sequence continues at coordinate 4,350 of PVLD010021450.1, forward strand.
CTGGATCTGACAATTGCCCTCAGAAACATTGACAAGGAACTCTTCGCTTTTTTGTCCTTTCATTTGGGGTATATCCTGTGTGACCCTATATTTAGACATATATGTATTACATTACCACTGACGAGATAATCCTTTTATTGCTGTATTATAGTACTGTTAGAATTGTTTGCAAATCTTGGTTCTTCACCTTGTAAGATCATTTCGAGTGTGTGTGTAATGTCAGGAACTGCCCCCAGAGCCTCACACGTGCTAAGCAAACTAGCACTGAGTTATACCTTCAAAATTTTTGTTCTTTCAAGGTTCTTAACGCAGAGAAATGAAATATACAGAAATTACATAGCAGTAAGAATGGAAAATCTTGTTGGAAACCAGAGTACTGGATATAACCATGCAGACGATGGAGGTGGATTTTATCTTAAAAGACCAGATTTCAAAGGTCACCCTGTAGACATTATAAGTATTGTTGTCTTTGTAAGGGAAAGTTTTCTAGTGGAAGAGATTACATCTCACATAATTTGGGGATACCTGTGGTCTCAGTTGCCACCTACAAAGGACAACAAAGAAAAGGTCAAGTAGCTGGGCATGGTGGTGCATGCCTGTAATCCCAGCACTCAGGGAGGCTGAGGCAGGAGGATCGTTGAGTTTGAGGCCAGCTTAGGTTACAAAGTGAGCTCAAGGCCAGCCTGAACTGCATAGCGAGACCCTGTCTCAAAAAGACAAAAAAACAAAGAAAAGGTCAGGTATTCCTGGAAGTCAGCTAAATCAGGGCAGCAACCCTGAAGCCCTTATTTCCACATCACGGTAGTCAGCAGGGAAAATTTAGAAATTCGGGAGGGACATGGTGTGGTGAGAGGGTTCTTCAGACTTCTCATGGCCAGTTTCCTTCCCAAAACAAAACCAGTGCTCTCTTCCTTTCCCCGAGCAGTAGGGGTCAGGGAGGCAGACTTCTGGTCAGGAGTGCACACCCAGCTGTGGGCATGTTCACATGGCATGCATTTTATGCTGAGCTGCTCCTATCTGCCTCGGCAGGTCAGTTCCAGAGCTGGCCGCAGTGCCTTGCATCTCTTGTTGCCTTGCATCTCTTGTTGCCTTGTGCACTGTGATCTTGCCACTCTTCCCTTCAGGAAGTGTATTTCCACCCTCCTGAATCCCAGGCAGCCTTCTCAGCAAATTTGGTGAAGAGTGCAGTAGAAGCAGCAGGCCTGAACTCCAGCCTGAGCCTAGGAAGCTCCTGAGCCTTAATGGGTGTCCAGTTGTTCCATAGGCCCCTTAAGAAAAGGGGAGACCTTAGAGGATGGAAGACCATAAGAATGGGATCCAGCCTTGCAGCAGCCACCTGGGGCCAGACGCAAGTGAGGCCTTGGTCTGCCATGCAGATCCAACCTTCTGAGGGAGCCCAGTCCTTGCTAAATGGAACATTAGGTGAGCCATCCTAGTCGGGCCTACCCAGGTAATACATTGAATTACAAGAAAATAATGATTTAAGATGCAAAATTTTGCACCTTTTTTACACAATTTACTGAAATACCCATAGTATTTCAGTAAATGTGCCCTGGCAGAATTTTTTAAAGTCTTGATCATACTTTATTTTTTTGAGACAGGGTCTTAACTGTGTGGTCAGCAGCCCAGGTTGGCCTCCAAATCATGGTGACCCTCTTGCCTCAGCCTCCCTAGGGCTGGGGTTATGGGTGTGTGTCACCACACCCAGCTCACTTTTTTTAACATATGACCAAAATCAAAACATCTCCTGGGATTTTTCAATATACTATTACTAAAATTTTGAGAAGACAAGGAAATATAAAGAGAAATCAAAGTTAGAGCTAAGTAAGAATAAGACAAGTGGAATCTGTTTTCCAGAGACAAAATTGGCTAACTAAGCTCCAAGGGTGGTAACCAGAGTCCCAGGTGCGAGAGTGTGTGAGGGACGAAAATGAGCCAGTAGAAGCTGGGCCTTGTCTGAGGTGACTTCGGTTGAATTGTCTGAGAAGCAAATGCCGAAAGTTGGGAGTTGAGCTTTATTGGAGGGAGGAAGGACAGGGGTAGGTGAACTGGGCACTAAGAGCTGTTGGATCACTGTGCGAACCTCACAGTCTCTGCCAGCCCCACAGGGGAGTTTCAGCTGACTCAGCCCTCTCTTCTTGTATGTGGCTCAGTTTTTGGCTAGAAAAGAATGAGACAACTTCCAGGCATGGTGCTGCATGCCTGTAATCCCAGCACTTGGGAGGCTGAGACAGGAAGATCGCTGAGTCCAAGGCTAGTCTGAACCACTGTATATAACAAGGCCCTGTCTCAACAGAAACAAAAGGCTGTCAGTCAAGAAGTATCCTCCTAGCTAGGTAGTCAGTTCTTTCTGCCAGGGGCATCTCCAAAGCAGATCTCTGCTTGGTAAGGGGCTTAGCGGGTTTTATATAGGTTCTTAAATAGCAATTGTGTTGGTCCCTAGATTGTATGCACTAAGGCAATTACTATTACTTGAGAATGGTTATTATGAAAACTGAATTGAAGACAACTGCACACCCCTTCCCCTCTTCAATGTGGAATACTGAGGTAGTCGTCACCTTTGAGGTCCCACAGCATATTAGAATTTGTTACATAACTACCAAGAGATAGAAGTGTGCCTTTCAATTCTCCCTCCTCCTAAACTGAGCTGTCCTAAAGACAGCCTCTTACTTTTGTGCATAAGGAACACTTGGCCTACAAAATAGAGCAAATCGTCAAAAATTAACTGAATGAATGTCAAATGCCATTCCTTACTTACAGTGGCCATGCTTTTGAACAGTACCCTCTTTTTATTTCACGTAGTGTTTTGTAAGCTCCCTTTATTTATGGACTCATTCCAGTAGGTTAGAATTCATTCAATTTCCAAAAGATGATCCCATAAAAAGTGACTGAGGTTGGGTATGGTAGCATACGCCTGTCATCCCAGCACTTGGGAGGCTGAAGCAGGAGGATTGCTCTGGGTTTACGGCCAGCCTCAACTACATAGTGAAACCTTGTCTCAAAAAGACAAAAAAAAAAAAAAAAAAAGTAAAAAATGGTGGGGATGAGGGTAGGGAGGGATAGGGTCTCCAGCAAGAAGTAAAAGCTTGAATTAAAGGTCAAGAGAAGGGAAGAAAGATAAAAAAGGAACAGGAGGAAGGAGACAAAAAAGAAGGCAGGTAAGTCAATGAAAGAAAGAGGACAGGAGAGGAGTAAGACGAATGGAAAGGAGACAGAGGAGGAGGTGGAGGTGAGGGGGCTGGGGAGACAGGCGCAGTGCCGGGCTGCGGCGGAAGTGTCATCACAGAAGCCTCGCTGACAGCCGGCACCAGTAGGGCACCAGTAGGGCACCAATACGGCACTGGCATCGTCTGTATCTAGGGGGTGCGGGCGAGGTTAAAGGAGTGGAAGGGTTAGCGACCCACCTCCTTCCACAGGCTGAAAGGAAAACATATGTAGGAAGCTTGCCAGAGGAGAAAGATTTTTCCCGTCAGCTGCTCGACTCCCTTGTGTTCCGCTCCACCAGCTCCGTGTTAAGATGACCTGTACTACACTGATGGGGGCAACCAGGATCAAATATTAGTTCTTTACCTTGAGTTGAGCCCAAAACAGGCTTCCTTACCTCCTTCCCATCCATCTTCCAGCCAGCCTCACATCGAGTCTCAGTGCAGCAGGAAGCAGGTCCCATAGCACCAGACGTCTCTGCCAACCTGGCTTCTTAATCCAATTTTGCTACTAATCGGCTGAGTGACTTAGGGAAAGTCATTTTACCAGTTCCAGTCCATTAGCACTAAGATGCTCTGATTTACCATTGGTAATTTACCGTTTACCACAAAGAAAAAGTCTTGAGAATTTAGGAAATTTCATTCTTTGGAGGAGCAGGCAGGGGCCGAGGACTGAATTCAGGGCCTCAGATGTGCTAAGCAGGTGTTCTGAGCTGCACTCTCTGCTCTGGAAATCTTTATTTCTTAGCTCTTTTTAAATTTTGAGACAGGATCTTGCTAAGTTGCCCAGGCTGGACTCAAACTTGTGATCCTCCTGCCTCAGCTTTCAAAAGAGTGCTGACTGCAGGTGTGTGCCACCATGCCTAGCTAAAATTTTATCCTTTAGGAAAACAAGTTCTTAGGGGACAAATTTGAACCTCACCAAATTGGGGAGAGTAAAAGTGAAAATTAAAAGCTTCGCCCCTCCCTCATGGGCTTTCTCTGCCTTTTTTCCTTTTGTGGCGCTGCGGAGCAAACCCAGTCTCAGTGAGGCACGTCGTCCCACTGGGCTGCACCCTCCAGGCCCTCCACCTGCTTTTGTGGGCTCTGGGCATTGAACCCAGACTCCACATTGCACTATAGCTCATCTCCAGACTTCTTGAGTCTTGCTAATTGCCCAGGTGGGGAAACTGTAATCCACCTGGCTCCCAGAGTGCTGGGATTACTTAGGGGCATGTACCACCATACCTAGCTTCTTTTTTTTGCGGGGGGACCACGAATCAAACTCAGTCTTGCACTTGCCATGCAGGCACTGGGCCACTGAGCTACATTCCCAACGCTTCCTCTGCATTCTTAACGTTAAGAAAAATGATTGGACATAGTACCTTTGGAGGACACAAACTCCACAGGAAAAAACTTTCCATGGGGAAATGATGTTCACTAGAGGTTGTTTTAGGACAAAGCTGAATAAATTATTTTGACACCATATGTTCAGCTTTGGCAGGAGATGTAGGTGGGAAGGGAATCTCCATGTTAGGGAATGCCTGTATCAGTACCCCAGCTGGCTACTTAAAATATGAAATAAAAAACACACACACACACACACACACACACATTTGGCCAAAACACCTTTAATGATGGAGGGGAGGACACTAGTATCTCCTGCCTGCTCTTGGCATTTCACTATGTTAGGAGGAGCTGGAGCCCACTACTGTACTTTGGAGGAGAAGGCGTCACTCACACCAGCATCAATCAACAGCGAAGCCCTCACTTCCTCCTCTCAGAGCTCCAGTTCCAAAGGGTCCTATGTTAAGAGTAAGCACTATACCTCAGTACGAGACAGGGCGGGAAGGAGGGAACACCTGGAGCTTCTCTCCCCATGTCTGGGAACCTGAGAACCAGATGGCGGCAGAGACATAATCCTCAGCCCATGATCAGGCAAAAAGGGAGGAAAGGGGCCTTGACAGAGAAAGGTTAGGAAAACACAAAGGGCAAGGATAAAAGAGGGCATTTATCTAAAACTAGAAGCACACTAGTGCTAGGCAGTCTCCACGACCCCGTGCACCGCCACACACCGCGTCCTTGTCAGCTGGAACATTCCCGAGACATCCACATTCCCGAAGAACCCCAGGTCCCCCCTGCGTCAGTGCCCGTTTTCCCATCACAGATTCCCAGCACGCCCTGTTGCAGCAGCAATTCTCCACGCCATCATTACCTCATCTACTGCCTTCTCCAACAGAGCTCATCTACGCTATGAACCAACCTCACGCTTCCCAAAATAGCTCTCGGCAAGAAGTCTGCTGGTTTCCCCATGCCGAGCACTGAGAGGCTGGAGAAGCCCTGGTAAGCTGACCATCAGCTTGGAGGCCTTCCTGTGCCTCTGAAGACAGGTGCTGAAAGGGTCCTGTGCACGTCATTTCCCCCTACGCCTTCAGTTGGGGCACAACTACAGGAACAGCTTTGTCGCCAGCACCTTCTGGACGAGGAAGGAGAAATGTATGCTTTGTTACCCCTTTTCCACCGTGGGCTTTTTATGCACTGCTTCCGGCTGAAATAGGAGGGGACTGTCTTCTCCAGGGCTGTTCTCAATCCGTGCAGAGATGCCTTTCCAGCCATGGTTCGGACCACACAACACTGGGAGCGCCAGCCCGAAGTGGTGGTGGAGGAGGTGAGGCTGGGCCCCAGACATGGCATGCAGGCCATGTGACAAGAAAGTCCTGTACTGCTGCAGAACTGTAGGGCAGGAAGGTCCTGGGACATGAGGTCCTGCGCTGTGAACTGGTCACCAGTCAGTGGTACTAGGCCCTCTGGAGACAGTTGCCAGTCCCTTTGGGCTGGGCTGTGGGTCCAAGGATGGGTGCTCAGGCGCACCTGCCAAAGGGAGAGGAGGAGGAGGAGAGGGCTCCCTTCAAGAATGTAAAAGCTGCAGAGAATCTACTCTCTTCAGGTGAAAGAATAAAGAAAGGAGAATTCCCTAGGAGGCTGTCACCAGGTAAGCACAATTTCCAGGCTAAGGGACTGGGGGAAAGCCATGAGAGACATATCATGTAAGAACTCAGAGAAACAGACAAGAATCTTGGAGGTCTTTCTACGGAGCTTTCAGCTTCTGCTCCCTGGGTCAAAGGGTAGCAGGTACAGAAAACACTCATGGGATAGCGGGATCATCTTTTCGAGGGAATGGGGAGAGCCCTGGGGAAGGGATGGAAGGTGAACAGCCAGGGACCAAGGAAAGAGCAGCAATATTCTGAGGCCCATGGGGAGCGAAAGGCTGTACCTGGTGGTGAGCCAGCAGCATATGCTTCTTGAGAGTAGCCCTCTCGAGGAAGCCCTGCCTGCAAAACACACAGGTGAAGAGCGGCCCCTCCTTTGCATGGGTCTTCTGATGCTCCTCCAGAGCCGCCTGGCTAGGATAGGCCTGGCCACACGCTTCACAGGCCCTTCTGCCACTGCTCTCTCCGGGCTCCCTCCTCATGGCTTCCTGCAGGCTCAGCTCCTCCCCCAAAGGGGTGCTGGTGCCTCCCCCTTCTGGGGTGAGTGCCATGGGCAGCGGGCTCACGCTGCTCTCCAGTTTGCCTCCCTCTTCCAGGCCCCCTGAAACATCACTGCTCCCCTGCTCCATGGGCTGGGCTTGCTCCAGACTGTCAGCTGGGGGTGGAGGCGGCAGCAGGGCAGACTGCTGAGCTGCCTTCTCCTTACCGTCGGTCTCCTTCCCGGTGGCTGCTGTGGTCACTGCTCCCACCTCCTCCTCTGCCCCGGACGCCTCTTCCGAGTCACCCCGAACTGATATTGCCTTCTCACCTCCGCTCTCGGAGCCTCTTCCCGCCAGGGAGTCTTCATCGGTCACATCCTCCTCCTCCTCCTCCTCTTCGTCATCTTCCTCAGACAGCTCTTCCGGTGAGGGCTGCTGTGACTGCTGTTGGGGGAAGCTCCCTGCCACGGAGACCGTGCACTGCTCAGAGCCGTTCTCTTGGGCAGCTCCTCCGCCCTCGGGGACCGTGGCAGCGCCGTTGGGGATCTGGCCTCCCAGATGCATACGCACGTGCTGCTGCAGAGTGACAGCGTTGGTGAACTTCTTCTGGCAGATGGGGCAGGAGTTCTGGGCCCGGGCAGCTGGACTGGCCTTGTGGCCCACAAAATGTGCTCGCAGGTTGCCCCGGGTAGAGAAGGCTCTGCCACACACTTTGCACTTGAAGGGCCGCTCACCTCCATGTTGACCGTAATGCAGGCGTAGGGCCCGAGGGCAGCTCAGCACTCGCAGACAGATGACACACTGGTTGGGTCCAGAAGAGGCCGAGGAAGGCGCAGGGGCAGAGGTGGTGGGGGCTCCAGCAGCGGTAGAAGCCACTGCTACAGCTCCTTGTCGGTCTATCTTCTCTACCAGCTGCTGCAGCTTTGATGTCTCAGAGGGAGAGGCCCCCAAGGGCTCTAGCACATAGGGGAAGGGGAAGCTGCCAGTGGACTTGAAGTGGTTGGTAAGCAGTGCCCAGCTTGGTAGCGAAGTCACCAGCTTACTCAGCTGCATTCGAGTAGCTGTGCCACTTTCTGCCACCCCACTGACGGCCGAGCCCTCACTCCCAGGGGGAGTGTTTTCATCAGCCTTATTCTTGGGCTCTACTGCCTTCATGAGCACAAACTTATTGAAAGCAGGAAGCCCCGGAGCCGTGACTGTGCCTGCGCCGGTGGACAGCAGTGTAAGGCTCTCTGTGGCACTGAGGGCTGTGGTGGAGGCCCCCAGAGGCTTGCGTTCCACACCTCCACCGGGTGCAGCTGCCTCCTCTTCAGCCTTCTCCGGGGGCACAGACATACCATAGGGCAGGCCACTGCTGGTGATGACATAGTCTAGATGCTCTGGCACCGGGTGTGGGTTCATCTGCACGTGCGGGTACTTTTCTCTGTGGCGGTGGAAGTGCACTTTGAGGTTGCCTCGGGTGGTAAAGCGGTTCCCACAGACATTGCACTTGTAGGGCCTCTCACCCGTATGGGAACGAAGGTGGATCTGCAGAGCGCTGTCACTGCCAAATACTTTGGCGCAGAAGCGGCATTTGTGCCTTCCACCAGGCTTCTCCAAGGGACCCATCACTTCCCCATAGCCCAGCTCACCACTTCCGTTCTTTGGCTTCAGGAGCCCAGGGGAGGCAGTGGCCTCCAGGCCCCGGGCTGTCCCGAGGCACTGTGCTGCCAAGAGTCCTGTGCTGCCTGGGAAAGCCAGATGAGGTGAGGCCATCAGCTGATCTGTGCTGCCTGTCAGGGCTGGAGAGGGGACAGGGGCAGATTTGTGGCTTCGAGGAACCCCTCCAGCAGAGAAGGGATGCTGTGACCCCAGCGGGTGGTACAGGTGGAAGAAAGCCTGCTTTGGCGTTTCTACCCCTGAGGAGGAGGAAGAGGAAGGTGCCAGCGTCTTACCAGTTTGGACAGGCTTGATAGAGCTGAAAAGGGGCAGTAGGGGCTTGGTGGAAGAGGCAGTCCCTGTGCCCGGTAGCTCTGAGGGACTGGCAGGGGCACCCACGGTCTGGCCTAGGGAGCCCAGCAGCAGCACCTGCCGGCAGATTTGCTCAGTCATTTGCATCTGATGGATCTGGCGCTGCTGCAGCACCCGCAGCTCTTCCAGGATCAGAGGGATGTTCAAGTGGCCTCCGCCTGCTCCTGGGGGCGGAGGCGGAGGCGGTGGAGGAGGGGGTGCGGGGGTGGATTCTGGAGGTAGCGGGGTTGCTCCCAGCTTGGGACTGGCCAAGATCAGGCCCCCGCCTCCCCCAGCCGCTGTACCTGTAGCAGCGACCAGGAAATGCCCGGCAGATTCCTCTCCTCTCCGCTCTTGGCCCCAGGTGGGATCCATAGGCGCTGAGGACCCAGAATCTGGGGGGTTGCTGTGCTCTACATCCATGACCTGAGGGCTACTGTGGCCCTCAGGCCGGGGTTCAGAGGCGGCAGAAGAGTTGTTGGGGTTCTCCTGGCCCCCAATGATCACCATTACAGGAGGGTCAGTAGAACATGCGTTCTGGTGGGCGAGGAATTCAGCTGGGTCAGTGAACTGCGCGCAGCATTTGGCACAGACTTGGGGGCGGTCGCCCTCGCCAGCATCACCTGGGGAAAAGGAGAGAGAGCGTGGGTGGTGCGGTTGAAGCGGGGAGCAGCGGAGCTCTAACTAACAGTAGCCCAGTAACAGCCAGTGAGGGACGGAGGCAGCTCACTACCAGGCCACACAGAAGGCTGGAGCGTGCCTGACCCAAGAGGACGCGAGACCCACGGCTCCCGCCCGCGCCGCCCTGTCTCCCTCGCCCTCCTCCGTGCTGCCCCAGGGAGAGGCCGGGCCGAGGCGTAGGACCCGCGCGGTGCCTCCCGCCCGCGGCCCGCGGCCCCAGCCTCTCCAGCCCGCCGCGCCGCACCTCCGAGCTCCGCAGACTCCCCGCAGGGCCCCCCGAGACGGGCGCTCCTCCCGGCTTCGTGCGCCATGGCGGCAGGGACGCGAAGGAGGCCAGACGGCCGGGACAATGGGGACAGAGCGGAGAGCAGCCGTGGCCGAGGGGCTGCGGCAGCCTCTGCACCCGGCGACCCCGACTGCGGAGCTGCAAAGCAGCGGCGGGCGGGAGCGGCGGCGGGGGCGGGGAGCGCGGAGGCGCGGGGCGGGGAGGAGCCGGAGCGGGAAAGCCGGGAGCAGGGAGGTGTGGTGCAGAGCGCGCGGGGAGGGGCTGCGGGGCGAGCGCGCGGGGAGGCCGAGGCGGGGCGCGCGCGGAGGGTGGGGCGCGGCCTGGGGCCAGCCGCGCTGGGGCAGGTGCGGAGAGCCCGGCCGGGGTCCGCCTTTCCGCGTGCTCCGACGGCTCCCCCCGTCCGCGGATGTCTCGGCCCAGGCCTGCCCCCGCCCCCAGCGAAGGAGCACAGTCGGAAACAGCCCTGCTCAGCAGAGCTCGGCGATAGGCTTCTTTTATTTTCCTTTGGATAAAGGATCCGCTGAGCCTGGAAAACCTGGATGCCAGAAGGGGTGGTCTGATCTCCGCAGAGGTCTGAGGCCAGAGGGGAGGAGAAGTCCAAACACCCCTCGCCACCAGCACACCCCCAAAGAGGCCCCCAAGTTTTGTCTGGTCGCCTTCGCTTCCATTTCCCACCCGACCATCGCCACGGGAAGAAGTTTCTCCGAGTGGGCTCTGCCGCGCGACTTTCCCGAGGAAGTCATTTCAGGACTCCCCCGCAGACGCTCAGCGCGTTAGCTCCTGCCCCTCCTCCCCCAGAATAATAGCGCGCAAGCTGCTCCGCAGCCCTCCGGCCGGGGCTTCATTGCTCGAGTGCACCCTTGGGAGCCATCTCCTGTTTAGCACCCTCTTTCCCACCGTCCTCCTCTGCTGACCTCGTGCAGCACCTGCCCAGGTTCCCTGGAGGACCGAGGTTTGGGGAGAGGTTGGCCTGCAGAGGCTGAGGAGGCCCGCCTAGCTCTGACCTGGGGGAGGGGAGCTCCCGAAACAATGGGAAAGGGCGGTAGGAGCCGCAAGGCCCCAAAGCCCCTTTCAGCCCCAGCGCAGCGAATGCCAGGGAGTGGCTCTCACCAGCCCGCTCACCACCCCAGAGGCCGCTCACCACCCCAGAGGCCGATTCCCACAGTGAGGGTAAGTAGGAATAGGACGCCTCTTGAGCCAGGTACCCTGCATTTCCCTCTTCCTGAAATCCTTTAGCTTCCATGCAGGAAGTATCCACAGGGCCTTGGCTTTGTGAACATCATCAGGTTTTGTGGACAGGACATCAGTAAAGCCACTTTTTTTGGTGGTATTGAGGGTTGAACCGGAGCTTTTGCACTGACCTACATCCCCAGCTCCCACCACCGCCTTTTATTTTTTATTTTTGACAGGGTCTCAGTAAACCCCTAAATTGCCGAGGCTGGGATCAAATTTATAATCCTCCTGCCTCATCCTCCTGAGTGCTGGGATTACAGGTGGACACCACACTGTACTGTTGTTAACTCAACTGTATTTTTGCCTGAGTGGTAAACAGGCATGGTGGTCCGTCAACACTCAAGCTGTGCCACCATTTCCTTTTATATAAAGGGCTAAACTAATACAGCTGCAGTCTTCCTCAGACTACTGTGGGAACAACAACAAAAAAACTGAAAACCTTTTGACATATTAATGAATATATGTGTTTAAGTTTGAAGGTTGCTAACATTATTGATTAGAAAATTTACATTATGAATAGTAAAATAATCAAAGTAACCTTAAATACAGAAACATTAAAGATTTGATGCTTTTCATGTTGCTTGTTAATCTTACTAATTTGTTTCTTTCCTTTTTTTTTTTTGGCAGTACTGGGGTTTGAATTCAGGGCCTTTGCACTGAGCTACATCCACAGCCCTTCTTATTTATTTTTGGGACAAGGCCTCACTAAATCCCAAAGTTGCCCACACTGAATTTGAATTTATGATCCTCCTGCCTCAGCCTCCAAGAGTGCTGGGATTACAGCTTGTGGCACCGTGACTGGTGACTGGTTATTTTTCTCCTTCTGGTGATTGAATTTAGGACCTCATATTGCTGGGTACGTCATTTACCAAGCTCTAACCACAGCCCTAATCTTACTAATTTCTGAGGTAAGATGTTGCTTGGTATCATTGACATATGTCAAGGCTAAGCAGTCTTTTGGAGGTGGGCTAGCACAACCTAATTAAAATATTAGTAATGACCACTTTACTTTTTTTTTTTTTGTCTTTTTCAGACAGGGTCTCACTATGCAGTTCAGGCTGGCCTTGAGCTCACTCTGTAGCCCAGGCTGGCCTCGAACTCACAACAATCCTCCTGCCTCAGCTTCCTGAGTGCTGGGATTACAGGCGTGTGCCACCATGCCCAGCTTTGACTTTCAACATAAATTTTGCCTCTCTTCATAAACTGAAAACTTACTGAATTATATTTCAAAACTTTCTGATAATCTTAAGGATCTTAGCATTGTGAATCTCAGCTCTGACACAGATGGGCTCTGTGCTTCTAGGCCCTTACAAATGGAGGGGGTCTGTTAGTGATGGAGGTCACAGGTTTCCTTACAGATGAGGAAATGGAAGCCAGAGAGGGTCAGTGACTTTCCGAGGCGCACGCTGCAACTCCGGGAAGTGAGCACTCAACGTTGTGGACTTTTGTGCAGGGCTTTTCAAGCACATCAACCTTGTGTGGCTGCCTTAGCGCTACAGAAAAGGGCGCTGCGCGGCTCCTTCCTGCCATTTGCTCTCTGGCCTCAGTAAGGGAGAAAGAATCAGATGGAGACTTTCTACTGAGCATTTGTTAATTAGCAGGGAACATTTGATATCCAGTTGCTTTTTGTCAAGTCTCCTGACAAGAAAAGAAATCCTTTCCTTTTCATCTTCTCCTGGGAAACACTGTCCTCTTTCTTGCTCTTTAATGAAACGTGCTTTCTGGTGGTCATCTGATCCCCACTCTTCTTTAAGGTAAATTTAGTCCCTGGTGAAAGGTGAGGGATCAACAGCCACCTGTAAGAGGAGCCCTCCACTTCTAAGCGCTCCACACGCGCACTGCCCATGCTGAGGAGGGCGGCAGGATTCTAGGCAGACAGGAATAAAGGCACAAACACAGGAACAAACTAGGCTGGTAACACGTCCCTAGATAGCAGATAAGGGCTGCAGTAAGCTCTCCTGAGTCACATGCAAAGTCTGGGGTGGATACAGGACTAAGACCTGAACATGTTTGTTTAAATTTTCAAAGACCTGAAGTGACAAAGGAAAAGAAAACCAGGTAACTTTCCCTCTGGATCTGGTGCTCCGTCCAACTGCTTCTTCAGGCTTGAGACAAGACTGGTTGGGAAAACCAAAGAGAAAAACTAGAGGTGGGTCCAAATGCAGCAGTGGTAGGGTGGTATATTTGAACAATGGCTCTCCAACTTCGCTGTCCATCAGGATTACCCCTAGAGATTTAAAAAATTCACACGTCCTGGCTGGGGAGGATGTTTAGTGGTAGTGTTTTTCTTGTATGCAGAAGTCCGGGGTCTAATCCCTAGCATTGTTAAAAAAAAAAAATTCAGATGTTTTGGGCAGGAGAGGTTGCTCAGTAGTAAAGCACTTGCTTTACCTGGGTCCAACTCCCAGCACAAAAAACCAAACCAAACAAACAACAAAAAAAACACTGAGGACCAGTTGTGGTAGCGCACGCCTATAGTCCCAGCCCTCTGGAGGCTGAGACCGGAGGACTGCTGTGAGTTTCAGGCCAGCCTGGGTTACAAAGTGAGTTCAAGGCCAGCGTGAACTGCACAGTGAAATCTTACCTCAAAAAAGACAAAAATCCAAAAATACAATTTATAGACAAAAAAACAAAAATATACACGATGTATAGCCAATGATGGGAACTGAAGTATTAGTGGGTTGTCCTTCCCATCAGACCTCCCACCCTGCTCCTCACAAATCTTACCTGAGCTAAACCTGGCCAAACTGAGACAGAAGCAGAAGAGCTCAGTGCTCAGGGCTGAATCTTCCCGCCAGGCTCCCTATTTGGCCTGCAACCACACTCTAGCTCTGTTGCACCCTTTCCTGGTGAAAAATCTGCTTCCTTGAATAGATTTTGATATCACTCACATCTGTGCATTTAAACAACCATGCCTATTGCTTTTCCCAGCAAATGTACCTCTTTAGCGTTTTTAAAAATTCAAATTGACAGCTCAGCCATATTTCTAATAGTAAGGTGAAACACGAGGAAACAGCATACTGGGTAAGTCGGGAGGAGCCGCTGGGCTAAAGCCGGCCCTCAGCACGCTCTGCAAGCCCCTGCCCAAGCTTATTTTTTGCTGATGTGGGGCTGGCACTAACTGGCAGCTCCCATAAATGTAAATAAATTGATTTTCTAACTATTGTTGAATTTACCTCTTAGAATACCCCAGCTTCTCTTCCTTGCTTCTCTCCCCTCAATGTGCACACACCATCCTTTGCCGAACCAGACTAATGCAGCCGAACCACTAATACATCTATGGCCTGGGTAGCACAGTAGACGTAGAGGCATAAAGATTTGCGTCATACCTGTTGCTAAGTGAGAAAAAATATTTCTTTCCAGAATCGGACTTAGGTCAAACATCAATAAAGGTCTTTATGGACTTTTTGGGGTTTTTTTTGTCTTTTTGAGACAGGCTCTTGCTTTGCAGTTCAGGTTGGCCTTGAGCTCACTTTGTAGCTCAGGCTGGTCTCTAACTTGTGATGATCCTCCTGCCTCAGCCTCCCAAGTGCTGGGATTACTGACGCGTGCCACCAAGCCAGGCTTTTATGGACTTTAAAAAAAATAAAAAGACTCAGCCAGGTGTAGGGGTAATTCCAGCACTCTAGGAGGCTGAGGCAGGAGGGTTGCAATTTAGAGCCCATCTTGGGCAGTATATCAACTCAGACCGTCTTAAAAGGGTGCGGGGCAGGGTAAGGATATAGCTCAGCACAAAGGCCCTGGGTTCAACCCCCAGGAATATGGTATGGGGAGATAAAGAAAAAAGATTTAGATCTGAGTTATGGTCCCAGCCCTTTTTTATCTCTGTGAGCTTGGGAACCTTTCTTAATCTCTGTAAGGCTAAGACTTCTTTAAAATTGTGGGTACAAACTGAGTGGTAGTGCTCACCTGTAATCCTAGCTGCTCCAGGAGGCTGAGGCAGTAGGAATGCAAGTTTGAGCCATTCTGGGCTACTTAGTGAGAGACCCTGTCTCAAAAAATAAAAAAGGATGGGGATGCTGTTCAGTGGTAGAATCTGGGAAGCTGAGGCAGGAGGGTTGCAATTTATAGCCCATCCTGGCAATTTATCAACTTAGCTTGTGGGGATACAGCCACAAAAGGAATGAAATTCTGGTAGCTGGGTATGGTGACACACACTTCTAATTCCAGCACTTGGGAGATGGAAGTAGGAGCGTTAGTCTGAGTTCCAGGCCAGCCTGGTCTACATAGTGAGTGCAAGGACAGCCCAAACTACACAGCAAGACCCGGTCTTAAAAAATGAAAAAGAAGGGGCTGGGGATATAGCTCAGTGGAATAAGCGCCTGCCTAGCAAGCGCAGGGTCCTGAGTTTGATCCCCAGTACCGCAGAAAAAAGAAAAAAGAAAAAGAAGCCAGGTGTGGTGGTG
>PVLD010021450.1:19695-31501 GCA_004027595.1 Dinomys branickii
AAAAAAAAAAAAAAAAAAAA
Source organism: Dinomys branickii (assembly GCA_004027595.1). Taxonomy (NCBI): domain Eukaryota; kingdom Metazoa; phylum Chordata; class Mammalia; order Rodentia; family Dinomyidae; genus Dinomys; species Dinomys branickii. The sequence continues at coordinate 19,716 of PVLD010021450.1, forward strand.
AAAAAAAAAAAAAAAAAAAAAAAAAAATGCTCAAGTAACACAAAAAGACAAATAATACACGATTTATTTATATAAGGTACCTAGGATGAGTTCATAGAGACATGAAGATAGAATGTGGGGAAGGGAAAATGGGAATTTGTTGTTTAAAGAGTATAGAGTTTCTGTTTGTTGATGAGAAAGTTCTGGAAATAGATGGCAGTGGCTACAAGCATGGCAAATGCTCCTGAACTGCACTTAGGAATGGTCAACACTGTCAGTCTGGTTATGCATATCTTACTACCAGAAAAGTTTCACTTTTCTTAAATGGGGGTGGTAAACCAGGAGACTTGTGAACATCTGTAATCCCAGCAACATGAAGCAGGAGGAGGAGGTGTGCATAGGGGGATGTGAGTGGGGAATTAAAGGAACGAGAGAAAATGCAAACATGGCTGGCACTGTACCTGGACGTACCACAGCATCAGCCATGAGTGTTACTGTTTGATGGGTCGAAGGGGCTCGAGGTCTCTGGATTGGAAACCATGTTTCCGGCTTTCTTATCAGTGCTCTGTCTAGGCCTGAGTTGCTTCCTATCTACCCAGAAATGTGTTCTTCTGACCTTACTCTGGGAAGAGGGTGAGTGCACCCAGGGGCTCAGCAGCCTGGGAGACAGACTTCACAACTGGAGGTGGGGAGAACTGAGCCCTCAACACTACCTGTGCCTTCTTCCCCTTCGCTGTTCTTGCTGGTTGACAAGTCCATCTGAAGTACTCCCTTCTCTCCCCTACGGTCGGTTTGGCTGTGTCCTGGTTTCTCCCTCTCACTAAGTATCTGGGTTTCCGACTGTCTCCTTCATTTCCCAGACGTACTAGTTTGCATCTTCCCCAGTTACATCCCTCATGTTCTCTAATTCAGGTTTCTCGACTCTGTGGGGGGAGCAATTTCCCCCTTACCAGAGTTTTTAAGTAAATAGACTATTTCCTGCTCATCGCTTATGCGCAGTAACTGTGCTGTTAGGTTTTGGTGTTGTGGTCAGGAAGGTGAGCAAAACCAGAGGTGGAAAACAGGTTTTTCAAACTGTCACGGGGCTATGGAAGGTCAGTGCAAATACTCATCTTTTAAAATGTGCAACAAAAGCTCATCACTTGCATTTCATATATGGTAAACACTGCTTAAAATGAGGCTCAGAACTCCTGAGAACGTCAGTGACATCCTAGGCTACTGAATAAACATGTGCTGATGGTAATGATGGTGGCCATAGTATCCAGTGCGAGCTCCTGCCGCCCCTCCTTTTCTGTATGGAGAATTAAACCGGGGCCTCCTGTAGGCCAAGTAAGTGTTCTACCACTGAGCTCCATCCCAGCCCCTTCCTGCCTAATTTGGGGCCGTGCTCTGTGGTAGCATAAAACTCAGAAGCTGATCAAGTTAACTGTCAAGGATTAGCTCAGCAGAATAAGCACCTGCCTGACAAGCACAAGGTCCTGAGTTTGATTTCCGGTAGCGCCAAAAAAAAAAAAAGCATAACCCAGGACCTCATGCAGGCGAGGCAAGCATCCTGCTGTCAAGTCACACCCACATCCCTGATACAGACCTTGTCTATAAAAAGGAGGGAGTTGTTCATATGTTTGTAAACATATAAGAGCACGAAGAACTTTTAGATAGCCATCACAAATTGTTGATGAGACTGAATGAAACTTCAGGTCGTGAAGGTAGTCCAGGTCCTTCACGTTCAGAGGAATTCTGATGAGAAACTCCTTAGCCGCTGTCAAGGTAGAGCTTAGCAGGGGTTACTAGTGCTATCCGGCTCCTAGCGTTTGTTTTTGCCCTTCATAACTCACAGGCAAGATTTCACCTGAAATTTGTTGCTTCCTCTGGATTGAAGCCTTTACTGTGTCTAAGGCAACAGTTTCGTAGTAGTAGCATCCCCTTGTATCTGTACCCCCACTCCAAGTGGCCATATCCCTAAGAGGGAGCTGTGTCTCAAAAGGCCTGAAAATCCACTGGGGCTAAAGATACCGTCTGCCTGCCTCACAGAAGATATTTCCTCAGTTGGGTTATGGGGATTGGGTGAGCAGAAGGAAGGAAGGAGAGGAGATTTGTTTTGGGACTGGGGGTGGGTGTTCAGCATATTTCCACAATTGAGCCAGCAGGGGAGCAGGACTGTGAGGCAGCTCTGCAGCTCTAGGGGAAGTCTCCTGTAGTGCGCACTGGAGGAAACATCCGGCCTATAGCAGCATTAAGGAGGGTTAATGTGTCTCAGGAGGGAAGGATGCTGCCACCACAGACCCTCTAAAAATGGGCACAGTGGGATCACAGTAAAGCAGTGGCTTGGGAGATGTCCTACTCCAAACTTAACACATCTTTTAAGGGTGTTTGTGTGTGTGTGTGTGTGTGTGTGTGTGTGTGTGTGTGTGTTTGAGACAGGGTCTCACTGTGTAGTTCAGACTGGCCTTGAGCTCACTTTGTAGCCCCGGCTGGTCTCAAACTCACAACAATCCTCCTGCCTCAGCCTCCCGAGTGCTGGGAATACAGGAGTGCGCCACTACGCCCGACAAGGGTGTTTGTTGCATTTGGAGTCCTGGCTTGACCTGAAGTTATTTTTTTCAGTGGATAGAAAAGCAAGTTTAATCCATGATTAGTTTTAATCACTACATACATGCTATCCTAGAGGTTTCCACGGCACCCGTCTCAGAAGGAAATGCTGGAGTTTGCCAAGGGGCTCCTGAGCTCAGGTGCTGCTGCCTCTACATACAACAGTGTGAATACTGCCCAATGCACTGAGTTAGGTGTTTTACTGCATGCATTAAGCTCTTATTTATGCCGGGTATTTTCCCAAAGGCTTCACACATTAACTTATTTTCCCAAAGGCTTCACACATTAACGTATTTCAGTTACCTACACTCTAGGTAACTAGTACACTCATCTCCACTTTACAGAGGAGGAAGCTGAGGCAGGCAGGCAAACTGGTGGTGTCAGAATTTGGCTAGAAGCCAGTCCTGCAAATCTCTATCTGATCACTGTGCCTAGCCCTATGCTACATTACTGTGTGTATCAACTGTTGGCTAAGTAAACAGTGGATCCCTGAGCCAAGACTTCTAGACTTTCATGGTGCCCACAGGTAGCCACACCCATGACAAGTGCGTCCAAAACTTGCTTGATGCTGAGGAGTACCTGGGCGCTTACAAAAGATAGACCCAAGTTCAGATCTACTCACAGGCAAGTTCACCAAACCCTGATTGATTGGAATGAGGAACACCCTCCCTGATCACCTGGAAACCTAAATTCTTCACCTGATGCTGCCTCTTTCTGTCCGAGGCTTTGGACAATCTCGCTTCCTAATATCTTCCCCACTCTATTAGATATCGTCCCTTCATTTACTAGAGCTTACAAGAGCGCTTACAAGAAAGTCTGGCCGAGTGTGGTGGTGCGTGCCTGTAATCCCAGAGCTCCAGAGGCTGAGGCAGGAGGATCATTGCGAGTTTGAGATCAGCCTGGGCTACAAAGTGAGCTCAAGACCAGCCTGAACTACATAGTGAGACCCTGTCTCAAAAAGACAAAATAAATAAATAAATAAATAAATAAATAAAAGAAATGAAGTCTGTTGCTAAAAAGCATACGCAATAATATCCTTGTGCAATGATATACATATATTAACAGTTATGTTAACTTGCACTGTTTTTTTTTTAGCTTGACCTCCCTTGAACAAACCTAAACTCCGCCCGCAGGCAGTCCTGCAGCCTTCCCTGCAGAGGACAGGATGGGCATCACAACCGGCTGTGGTCTGACCGACATTAGCTTTCTCCCTCTGGGAGCTCTGATCCGCTCTCAGCCCAGCCCAACAATGAGAAACTTCTTTCTCTTCTCCCTCAGGGGAACCTTCACGTTGATCCAATTCATTCTCCTGCAACCCAACTCTCCAGAAAGAAGAGGGGGGCAATCCCACCCCTGAGAGACTGGTCTTCAGGTCTGAGGACGTTACCTAGCAACGGCACAAAGACCTGCGGGCAAAGGGAGACCTGGGGAGAAAACTTGGGTGGGGATACCGAGCCAGTTTGAAAACTCCATTTCATCCAGAGGGAAACAAGGGAAACACAAACAGAGCGAATCCCGGGAAGCCGAGGGGGTTCTTCCTGGCGCGACGCAGCCCTCACCCGGCGTCCGACTCCTGCGCGCCGGCAGCGCCGCTCGCGCCCCGGTCCCGGCGGCCCAGTGCCCTCCCCTGGCCCTGCTGACCCCCTCTGAGACGCAGCCCCCTCCGGCACCCACCGTTTTCAGATGCGCTGGGACCTTCGCAGTCCGAGATCAGCTGCTGCGGTTTCCGCTGCTTTCGCCGAGACATTCCCGGGCGGAGAGTGGAGGGAGGGGCCACGCTCACTTGTCTCCCCGGGGTGACCGGGTCCCGGCTCCCCCTGGCTCTGAGGCCAAAGGATGCCTCTTCCCCAGTGCAAACCACTGTGCGCAGAGACGCTCTCCTTCCCCAGAGACAGACGGACTCTCTGATTCTCTGCCCTGACTTTCTCAATCTCTGCGAGTCTTTAAAGGGGAGACGCCCCCTTTTTTCTTCAGCTTCTTCCCTACGCTTCTGCAGCTCCCATTGTAAAAGCAAAAATCCTAATCTTTCCGCACACTCTTCTTTTGTACTGCTGAGGAAAGGATTTAACCCTCTCCTCCCTGCCGGGCTCGGGCCTCTCCCCGTGCTGTCTGCTCAGGGGCCTTCCTTGTTTTCTAACTTTCTTCCAATTCCTTGTTTTTCTAACTTTCTTCCATCAGATTCGCAAGACGTTTGGTTCTCTCCTAACTGCCTCTGGTGGGTAATGTGGATGTTTTGAGGTAGCAGTTAAGACTGTTCTGGTGTAGCCTAGGTCTGAGGCAAGAAGTCAGCTCTTTTCAGTCAAAAGTGGGGATTTGAAAGCTTGAGTAAAGATAGACAGGCATTAAAATAAGTGCTAGTTTATATGATGTTTTCATTTCTGTGACATATGTTTAACATTACAGCTTTGAGATTAGCCCAGCAGGTTTACCCCTCTCATTTGGGGGACATCCCCTTATAGAGAAATCAAAAAGCCCACAGAGGTTAGGTGACCTATCCCAGGGTACATGGTTGTGATGTAACAGAGATAAGAGGGAATGCAGGTGTGTTCTCTGCTGATGAAGATACAACATGCCATCACACTGATAGCATGAAAAATACTCTGGCATTATGAGCTGAGGCAGGAGAATCCCAGGTTCAAACCAAGCGAGGGTAATTTATTAAGACCCTATCGCAAAATACAAGACAAAAAAAAAAAAAAAAGGTCAAGAATGGCGCTGAGGGTGAAGAACTTGAGTTCAGTCTCCAGTACTGCAAAAAACAAAACTGAAATAAACAGAAAATGGTTGAGCTCAATAACAACGGGGTCAGTGCTTCACACCTCTCTCAGTCCTGTCTGGTTCCTGTAGGTGAGGAGATGCACCTGAGAACATGGCCATCTGTTCCTTGTTTCCCCAGGGCAAAGCCTGTAAAGAGGCACTTTTAGCTGAATATAAAGGAGCTTTCTAATAGTGTAAAGGACTGGTGATTTGTGATCTCTCCTGAATATGTTCACATGGGCTGAATAATTGTCAAAGATTCTGTGTAAAGGATTTTCTTCTGGATATGAGAGATTTATTGTGGACATGAAAGTGGACCTCCAACCATCCCCATCTCCACTGGGCTGCATGGGTAGCTCAGGGGTAGAGCACTTGCCCAACATGCATGAGGCCTTGGACTCAATCCCCAGCACCAAAATACACAAACAAACTTACTCTATCTCTGCAAATATCATTTGACAAACCACCGGGTATCTCCAGCTCAGCCTGCACACTAAGGTTCAGTTTATTGTTCTTCAACTTCTTTTTCTTTGCTTTGCTGAAGTTCTGGGGATCAAATTGTTCTTTAACTCTTTTTTATTTTTTATTTTTTGGTATTGGGAATCGAACTCAAGACCTTAGGCTTGCGCGGCAGGCGCTTGTGCACCTGAGCTATATCCGCGGCCCGTGTTCTTTAACTCTTGACTATGCTGTTCTTGCCTGAATTAGAGTAATAGTGGGCACAGGCAATGCCAGACATGTCCTCTCTTTTAGCTATACTGTCCAGCTTTCCCTTCTTTTAACTTTATGCGCCTTTACTTCGTAGGCTGAGTTGAGAGAGCACCTGAAACATCAGCTGGAAAAGGAGTTATTTTTGCTCTTTAAGTTTAGTGATGTAAATCTCCGGTGCTGTGTCTTCAGAGAAAAAGAAAAGCAAAACAATGCTCACAGTGTGGGGGCACATTGGAAGGTTTTTGCATTTCTTCTCTTCTGCAAGTCCAGGATAGGACAGAAAGACAATAGATGCTTCTGTTAGTAACCGAGGCAGGTTTCCCACTATTTTTTTTCTTCAGTGCTGGGGACTGAACCCTGAACTTCACACAGGGTAGGCAAATACTCCACCTCTGAGCTATACTCTTAGGTCTGCGCGTACCCACTTCTGAAGAGACTTGGGAAGCTCTGCTTTGGATGGCTCCCTCACCTTCCACCCTTGCAATTCTTATTACTGACATTGTGAAATTAATTGCATTAATTTTTCTGGGTAGACAAGGGCCATTATTAAGAGAAATGGGGATACTGAAGCCAGGCAAACTTCTAGTCCCCCATGGACTAGACTGGACTCTTAGCCTGTTGTCCCACTCGTTCCATCATTTACATGCTTTGTGAGGAAAAATAAAGGAGAGAAGAAACCTAGCTTTCTGCTTTCTCAAGAGTCCACGAAATCTCTAAGGGGGCAGACGTGGGGGGCCCACGTCGCTTTCCTGAGTCCTGGCTGTCTTCACCTTTTCCTGCTTTTCCTCCCTGCTCCTCACCAGCCATGCTGTGAAAGGAAGGGCTCTTTCCCCTCCTCTCCTTTCTTCCGCCCTCCCCGTTTACCATTTTTTCCCTTTTACCTCTCCGTTGTGGCCTCTTGACCTCCCCACAGTTACAAAAGTAGAATCCTTGAAGAGATGCTGCTGTGGGAATGTTAATGAGCCTTTCCCACAAAGGGGCAAAGACTTTACTTCACTGAGTTGGAAAAAAGCCCCTTTGAAAAGGGGTTTCTGTGTGTGGTGAAGTGAAGAGGGGAGAGGAAGGAGAGCGGGAGGGAGAAGGAGAAAAGAGGAGAGGGAGAGGGAGAGAATAAAGTGGGGGGTGGGGGAGATTCGACACCAGCAAGTATCAGAACAGTAATTTTCTTATTTTCTTCATTTTGTGATCTAATGATTAGAAAATGTTCCATGGTCTTTTGACCCTGTAACCTAAGGGCTTAAATTCCCAAGAAACTAAAAAAAAAAAAAAAAAAAATTCCCAAGAAACTGAAGCAGCACTCAAGGGCATTAGAGATAATAAAAGCTAGGAAAAAAGGACATATCCTGCCTCCCTCACCTTCAATTCCTTCTTAGGAGTTTTTCTAATATCGGTATTTCTTATTTTGGCTTTACTGACCATTGGTTTCTTTCTTTCTTTTTTTTCTTTTGTCCTTTTAAGACAGGGTCTCGCTATGCAGTTCAGGCTGGCTTTGAGCTCACTTTGTAGCCCAGGCTGGTCTCAAACTCACAACGATCCTCCTGCCTCAGCCTCTCGAGTGCTGAGATTATAGGCCTGCACCACTATGCCTGGCATTGGTCTTTTTAACTTTTTTTTGGTGCTGGAAATCGAACTCACAACCTTGCACTTGTCAGGCAGGCACGGTGACCCTGAGCTATATCCCCAGCCCAAGACCTAAGATTTTGTTTTATTTATTTATTTATTTATTTGTTTGTTTTAGGTTTTAAAGCAATCTATCAATTGATTCTTTTGCAGAGTCAAGTTTGAAACAGTCAGGCTTGCCTGGTGATTTCTAAACTAGGCTTAAGTTCCAAGGGGACTAAGAAGTTGCTGCAGGAACAACTCTCGCACACATGAGCCCAGCTGCACTGTTTACTGCGTAAGTAACCCGCTCTCAAGTGTGTGTGCTACAGTTGGCTAAATATTCATGGAAGTTAATGCACTTTTTAAGTGTTTTTAAACTGAGAATCAGTTTTGCTATAAAAGTAAAACTAGAGTCAAGAGGGGTTCCAGGAAATGTTTTGCCATTTCATACATTGCTGCTTCTCTCAGGACAGAACTCTGCTCTTAGCTTTCTGCTTTTTCTAGTTTGTTTATAGACATGCAAGCATTGTGGAGCCATTCCTTCTACCTTTCAAAGCATTAGAGTCCTTGATTTAACTGCAATAGAATTGAACCAGAAGTCTAGAAACATGTAACGTTTCTGTTGATAACACAGTGGTGTATTAGTGGTGGTGTATTTGGTGTATCAGACCCTTTGAATACGTGATCTCAACTTGTCTTTAAAGTAACTTTCCTAAGAAGCACTGACACTGTAACCCCATGGCACACATGCTGAACCCTGCAGCTCACAGGTGAGGAAACTGAGGCTGACAGAGGCAGAATGGCTTGTGGCTCAAGATCTCATAGTTGGCAAGGTTGAAATTTCTCTTAAAAAATGCTTGATTGGACAGTCTGGTTTCCCACCATGGCCATCCTGGTGACTTCTGCCTTCATGGGTCTCACTTTCTGGCTAAATACCTGGAGGATGATTTTTATTTTTTGAGGCAGGGTCTCGCTATGCAGTTCAGGCTGACCTTGAGCTCACTTTTTTTTCTTTTTTGCGGTACCAGGGACCAAACTCAGGACCTTGCGCTTGCCAGGCAGGTGCTTATGCCACTGAGCTGTATCCCTGGCCCTTGAGCTCACTTTGTAGCCCAGGCTGGCCTCGAACTCGCAACGATCCTACCTCAGCCTCCTGAGAGCTGGGATTACAAGTGTGTGCCACCATGCCTGACTGGAGGACGATTTAAAGTTTCAAATTCCAGAGAAAATCTGAAGAGTTACAAGTAAGTATGGACACCAGTAACGCCTCTTAGAATTACACCTACTGTCACATGTTCTTTGTCTTGCCAGCAGTAAGGAAATAAGGCAGTGAATCTAGGGGAAAGTGCCCTTTGCAAAAGTTTACTAAATAAGAAAGCACAAGCGATCCCTGGTCTGAGAAGAGATCTCTGCCCAGCCTCTTCCAGGTGGCGGTTGCCATGGTGTCCCAGGGGAGAGGGAGGGTGTGAAGATCCAGGAGGCTCAGAATAAATCTTGTCCAGTGTTTCTTTTCAGAGTTCATTCTGTTAAAAATGGCAGAAATTGAAATACTTGTAAGAGGAAGGGCAGACACGGATTCTTTTTGCTTTTCTTCATTTCGTTTCTCCATTCTCACTGCTCATATCCAGGGAAAACCACTGCTCCTGCTCTGTACAGGAGAGGCGGGAGTTTATACAGAGGACAAGGTAGTGGAACAGGAATGGGAGGTTGTGGGGGAGGGGCTGAGAACCTGCCGGCCCTTGGGAGAAGGCTGGGGTGGGGGTGGGGAAAAGAGAGAGAGAGAGAGAGAGAGAGAGAGAGAGTGTCTGTGTGTGTATGTGTGTGTGTGTGCGCGTGTGTGCGCGTGTGTGTGCGCGCGCGCGCGAGTGTAAGGGAGACATTATAAAGGCAAGTTGTTAAAGTTCTGCAGACCCTCAGGCTGGTCATTAAAAAGATGATCAGATAGATACAGTAGGAAGGGGGGAGAAGACAACGAGAAAGGCAAAAAACAAAACAGGACAGCGGCCAGAAAGGCGAGCACATCCGGGTGACAGGAAGAAAGATTCAGGGGGCAGAAACAAGCCTTGGGAGGAACTGGGAGTACTAATTGAAGTACGTCAAACTAGAATCCCTGACAGTTCCTAGAATAGGAAGAGCCTTCAGGGGAGACCGGAGGAGCTGGTGGGCGGACGGAGCTGGCAGGGGCCTTAGGGTCATCCCGTGTCTCACCTTTCAGATAGGAAAGCGAGGACAGAGAGGTGAAGTGACTTGGGCTCCAGGGAAGCAGATCTTATCTGAGGGAATTTTTCTTCCCACTACCTCGCGGTACTGGAGGAGAAACTGGGCAAAAAGGAGTGGGAAGCCAAGCACAAGCAAACAATTAAAAGCTAGATCTTAATTATTAACCCTCTCTAGAATTTATGAACTTTTTTTCTTGTGCAAAATATTGGATCTTAGCGACCAATTCCAGTCTGATAACTTCATGTCATAGTTTTAGTAAGATAATTTGCTGCGCAGTTTAGATTCTATTCCAGCCGGGCATGATGGCACACGCCTGTAATCCCAGCCCTTCGGAGGCTGAAGCAGGAGGATTGTTGCGAGTTCTAGACCAGCCTGGGCTACAAAGTGAGCTCAAGGCCAGCCTGAACTGCATAGCGAGACCCTGTCTCAAAAAAGAAAAAAAAAAAAAAAAAGTTTTAGGCAGCTTGCATGCACCAAGTTTCTAGCACACACAGGGAAATACAGATGTATTGCTGATACACGTTTTTTTAAAATTAATTTGGACTGGGCATGGTGGCGCATGCCTGTAATCCTAGCACTTGGGAGGCTGAGGCATGATGATCCTTGAGAATTCGAGACCAGCCTGGGTTACAAAGTGAGCTCAAGGCCAGCTTGAACTGCATAGTGAGACCCTGTCTCAAAAAGACAGACAAACAATTAATTAATTGATCTTGTTGTATTAGGGGTTGAACCTAAGAGCTTTGCCACTGAGCTATATCCTTAGCCCTCCCCCCTACAACATCTTTTATTACTGAATATTGGTTACACGGGTGACTGGGTTTCATTTTGGGACAGATTTTCATATGCACATAGCATACTTTAATTACCCATTTTGCCCCAGTAACTCCAGCCAGGTATTATGAGGCCTCTAAACTGACTTTTTTGCTTGGGGTTGTTTTGGCCATCCTGGCTCTTTTGTGTCCATATGAATTTTAGGATTTTTTTTTTTCTAGTTCTGTGAAGAATGACATTTGCGGTTTGCTGGGAACTGCACTGAACTTGTAGAACACTTGGCAGATCTAAGTGTGGCCATTTTAGCAATATTATTTTTGCCAATTCACAAATGTGGACGGTCTGTCTTCTGTTGTCTTCTTCAAAGTTTTCTTCAGTGTTGAAACTTTCATGGTAAAGGTCTTTTACCTCTTTGGTAAGATTTTTTGCTAGGTTGGTTTTTTTTTTAAAGCTATTGAGAGGGGCCGGGGATATAGCTCAGTGGAATAAGCGCCTGCCTAGCAAGCGCAGGGTCCTGAGTTCGATCCCCAGTACCGCAAAAATAAATAAATAAATAAATAAAAATAAAGCTATTGAGAGTTCCATCGTTTTTCTGGTTTCTTTTTCAGCTAGGCTACTGCTGGTGTATAGAAAATATATTGATTTTTTGATGTTGATTTTATATCCTGTTACTTTGCTGAGTTTGTTTATCAGCTCTAAAAGTCTTGGTGGAATCATCAGTGTCTTCTACATATAGGATCGTGTCATCTGCAAACAAGGATAATTTGACTTCTTCCTTTCTTATGTGTATCCCTTTTATTTTTTCTTTCATCTAATTATTTGAGCTAAAATTTCAAGAACTATACTGAATAACAGTGGTAAGAGTGAGCTGGAGATGTACCTCAGTGATAGAGCAGTTGCCTTCAGCCCCGAGAAAAACAAACAAACAAACAAAAGAATCCGTGCCTTATTCCTGCTTCAAGAGGGACCACTTTCAGCTTTTCCTCTTTCAAAATTATATTGGCAGGCTGGGCACAGTGGTGCACACATGCGGTCCCAGCACTCTGGAGGCTGAGGCAGGAGTATCACTGTGAGTTTGAGGCTAGTCTGGGCTACAAAGTGACTTCGAGGCCAGCCTGGACTATATAGTGAAACCCTGTCTCCAAAAAAGACCAAAA
>PVLD010021451.1:0-31399 GCA_004027595.1 Dinomys branickii
TTCAGGGTGAGAGCCGAAGCCCAGTAACTCAGTTCATGCTTCCTGCTTGATGCTGGAGTGAGAAGGGCGTGGTGTCGTGTGAGCCACCTCCATCTGCAGCTCTCTCTTGCTGTTGTGCTCCAGTTCCCGTTTGTTCCTTGGCTGGATCCCTGGGAGTTGCTGTGGCTCTGATGTCGCTGCCGATGCACCCCACCGCTCCTCACTGGCAGCCGCCCACAGAGTGGAGAGGCAGGAGGCCACAGCCTCGAGGCAGGCTTAGAGCTGGGTGTGGTAAGCTTCATTCTTGCTTGGCATTCAGACTCTGAAGGATGGAGGTTGGAGTTTTGGGTGTGTTCTACTGTACCAAGGAGAAAGCATTCTTACACTCCTTACACCCTTCATTTCCTGGATCCCTGACACATCATCCCGTAATTCTGGCCTAATTCCCAGGCACTTTCTGTCAGTGCATGGTTTTCCATCCTGCCAACACTTCCACCATCCTCCAGGCATAAGGAAAATGGTGCAGCTGCTGGAGAGATTGAGCAGTTTCAATGGGCCAAGAAGCCGCTTACTTCTTCAAGGTCCCAGGTGACAGCACAGGAGCTAGAGGGCTGGTTCTGACTTCAAACAGCACCAGTGTTATACTGGCTTTTCATTATGCCTGGTTGCTGTGGCTACCAAACAGATGGACATACACGGAACGTTTCCTCTGTCTCTCTCTCATGTCTTTAATCATGAGGTGGGGCCATTGTGGGATTAGCCTAGAGCCATGAGTCAGTGGTACAAGGCATGTTTCTATTTGTTAGTATTTTATTAGTAAGATTTTATTAGTAGTTTTGTTAAAGTATCTAAAGCCCAGTGGATACTAAAGACCTAGTTTGACCCTTTCTCTTCTAAGTGGCCTCTATGTTCCACGTTAAGAAATGGCTATGTCCCCACTCCAAATGCAGGACACATCTGTGGAAAGTGGCTTTAGACTTTCGTACACCTTACCAGTTTGCAGCTCTGGAATGGTTGAAATGATAGAATTCTCAGCAAGAAGCAGGGGAAAAAGTACTGAGCTGGAGAAGTGAGGAGGTCAAGCTAAATTACTAACCACAATACCAGTTTGGGTCCTCAATTTTACCCATGTTTAGGAGATTAAGGTGATTGGGACAGGAAAAGACCAGTCTGTTCAGCTTGCCAGAACCAACTAATTGGTAGTAGATGTCTGCTGCTGTAAGGTAAAAATTACAGAGCACCACCGGGGTCCTGCAGAAGCCTCTCTGGGAATGCAGCAGGGCTTTGGAGGAGAGTGCTGGGTCTGAACAGCAATTTCTGCCATGGGCTCTTGGAGTGGTGGCTGGTGCCATGAGTGTCAGGAGAGTGTGTGGTTCCCTTCTGGCACTAAGTGATCTCTAAAGTCCCACCCAGATTCCCAAATTGCATGGTTAAAAATTAAAATTAACTTGCTCAAGTCTGTCACCAAATCAATTTCTCAGTGGGTCTTAATTACCAGGGCATTTAATTTTCAAACAGCCACATTACTAGAAAAATGAATGTCTCTTTGTTATATGCACTGCACACATTAAGCTTTATTTAAAAGCTCCAAATAACAACTTTAAAATCTCTAAGCCATCATAAAGGAGATGTTTTCTGCAACTCTCCAGGGACTGGACATAAGAGCGGTGAACAAGGTGTGCAGTTTTGGAAAAATATATTCCATATGCTCACTGTTTTCATAATATAAACTACAAGCAAACTAACTAAAAACCTTCCACTTCCTCTTCCCTCCAACTCCTTCCAAATCTTTGCTCACATTTAGTACATGTGTTTAAAAGGGCTAAGAAATATTGTTAGCCATAAAGTGTGGATGGTTCTTTGAAGAGTAATAATATTTAGGTGCACGGAGAGCAAAGCCAGCTTCACAGAAAGAAATGTGGGAGTGTTTGCAGAACACAAGCTCCAAACAAGTCAAAAGAATTTTTGGGCTGCTATAAAGCTGACCTAATCTTCTAAATTCAAGAAGTATAATGAATGTAATCTCTCCCCAGACCCTGGTCTAGCAGGTGCCCCTGTGTACAGTTATATTTGATCTGCGTGGCACATCAAGAGAATGCCGAAATGTTCGGAACCATGCGTGTTATGCAACACTGAAAGATTTGTAAGAAGAGATCCAGTGAGCCACAGGTGCTGTCTGGATTCCACCTGGGTCTCTCCAGTCTCTTTTCTCTCAGCTGGGCTTCATTTCCTGCTTTTGAAGCTGGGGTTCTGTGGTGACACAGGTTTGATTTTCTGGAAAACAGACTCTAAAAATGTAGATTTGCTTGTCTACTCTTAGGTCTGATGACAGTGTGAGAAGAAAGGATGAGGAACAGGGTGGAGGGAGAAGGCGGCCTGCAGTGTTCTTACAACAGTGGCTTGAGGCAGAAGAGCTGGGTCTTTATTTTTCTGTAAACCAGCTTCTGGATATGCTGGCTGCGCCTGGAGAGGGCAAGACTGTGGAGGCAGCACCTTCCCTTTCCCAGAGATAAGACCCAGCTGTAAGTTCCTAAAGAGAGGATGTGAACATGTCAGTCCTGAGCTGGTGGTATGTGCAGTGTCTCTTCATAGCACCCACTACAGTAAAGGAGTAAACATGACCATGGAAGGTCCTATACTTATATTTGCCTACGACTCTACCTAACTTTATGTCCTTTGTCACTTCTTTGTGTCTGCACAATATTCCATTGCTTTCATATGGTGTGGTTAGCTTTATCTCACTCTAATTTGTGTGATTCCTATTTTGCCATTATGTGCTGCACTGCCACATACCATGTGGTATCTACCCTCACCTGTACCTGCTTCACCTCTACAACTCCTAACTCTCAAAGCTCCCTTTCCTCACTGCAAACTTCCACTAAGTTCCTTCCATCCCTTCTCATGTGACACAATGGTCTGTCAGTCTTGCTCAACCTCCTTCCTACTCTGCATGATAACTGAGGAACTATGGGTCAGAATTATTGTGTAAAGTCTGCAGCTCTGGCACAAAATGAATCTCAAGAAGTACAGTGGTTGTGAGCAGGAATCATGATTATTCCTGAATTAATGGACAGAGTTTTACTCATCTTTATCCAATCGACGACCCAAGAATGTCTGTCTCCCAATATATCTGTCTCATGGCCATTCCAATGTTATTTGCTCAGTGAGCAGATAGTTCTAAGAGTAATTTTTTGTCAAGTGTTCTTTTGAGTGTTAAATAAGAATACCTCTGCCCCTTCTTAATATGAAAAATATCAGACTGTGAGTTTCTGGAGGGCAGAGAATGTTATCTTTTCTCCTCTCATATTGTCGGTATTAGTCTGGTTTCTGTCAAATGTTGATAAAGGATTTTATTAAAATTCTTTTCATAGCTTTTGCTGTGTTAGTTATTGGTGATTTTCTTTGAAAAGAGAGTAAACTTTTCAGTTGCAGAGAATAATTCTCTTAGCATATGGATGGTGTGGTGGATTGACAACCATTGGTCAACTTATAACACCCAGCTGAACTGAGTAAGCCTGGTGCTGGGTGTGGGAGGCCCACCTGAGGACTGCTGTCAGCAGCATAAGAGGCAGAACTGGAGAAGAAGCTAGTTGTTGGAGGCTGAGAAAGGCTGTTGGGAGCTGGCAGAAGCTGTAGCAAGCTGTTGGTTCTGTTGGAGGAGCTTGTCCTGCTGGCTTTCCTGATGAACTCGGCTGTTTCCAACCTCTGAGGAGCTCGAGACCTTGTTGGCACTGAGAATAGCTTTGGTTCACTTGAGGGAGCTTTGGTCTTCACTTTGAGCATCGCTTCCTGGCTCCAGAGAGGAAGATGGTGCACTACTCAGTCTCCTGGAGAAGTCTGCTGCCTTGGCTTTCCTGATGGGAACTTGGCTGTCCTGATTATCAGAGGAGCTCGGGACCTCACTGTTGCTGAGCATGGCTGTGGTACTTTTCCAGGGAGCTCTGGTTCTTATTTTGAGCATTGCTTTCCACCTGCAGGGTAGATCCCTCAGCCTGCTGGCACAGATCCTTCATCCTGCTGGCACAGAGTTTCTAGCTTCCACCACTGACTTTTGGGCTTTCAGGTGCAGATCCACGAAACAGACCCGCATGAGACATTATTATGGGCTCTAGGCCTCCAGTTGGACTCGTGGGAGGCATTGTTATGAGTTCTAGGTCTTTAGCTGGACTCATGCAGGACACTACTGTGGGATCCAGGCCCTTAGCTAAATCCCTTGGTCTTTAGTATGTGGACAGATTTCCTGTACTCTCTTGTATATGATTCTTTTGGTGACTACTATAAATAATCTCATAAAATATGTGTCCTATATTATATTGTTCCCCTTGCAAACAAATCCCAAACCACAACAGATGGATTCTATTTGTTTAAACTGTATTTAAATAATACCATAATGAAACAAGTTACATAGCATGTAACAGTTTTCTTATTTAAACATATAGCTTTTATGGTGAAGGTTTGAAAAACATTTATCCATAATATTAATTGTCTTTGCTGTGATAATACTATTTCTTTAAACACTTTCCCGATTTCTTCCTTGACTCATGAAGCACTTTACATTTCTATTTCTGCTGGAATCAATTTTGGTCCATTATACTCTTGTAAAGTTCCTCCATGCTGCTGAAAGTTCAAGTATGTCAGCCTGACATTGTGGTAATAATTCTAAAGGTAGTGTTCAAAGTAGTAATGCAGTGCATGCGCCCTGAGAGCTACAACAAGAAGTCCTTTGCCCCACTACTGCCTATCTTTACTCAATTCTTCAGAGGCAACCACTTTTAGAACTGAATCTTTTATTATCCATCTAGTGCTTCTGACAACAAGTGCATTCTTTTTTTTTTTTTTTTTTGCGGTACTGGGGATCAAACTCAGGACTCTGCGCTTGCTAGGCAAGCGCTTATTCCACTGAGCTATATGCCCAGCCCCAACCAGTGCATTCTAGCAAGTACTTTTTAAAGTAGTCTACTTGTCTTTTGGATTTGTCTTACACGCCTCCCTCAGAAATCCTGGAGCCCCAGTTCCTGGATGGATGATTCTTGATCTTTACCCTCCTTCCTGGAGTATGTTTGCATTGCATACATGAGGCCATCTTCTCTTTTCTTTTTCCTGTCCTTGTTGGCTTAGGACTTAAAACAAAATCTTCTACTGTCTAGTGAGATTCAGGAGAGAATACATGTAAATCATATCGATGACCTGGCATGCTTCATTTATAATCTCTAAGTTTTACAAAAATTCAAAGAATGAATGAATAAGGGGCAGGCAAAAGATTTTCAGTGTCCATGGCTGAAATCAAGATTATTAACAACTACTTTGCAAACCTGCACGCCAATAAATTGGAGAATTCAGAAGAAATGGGTAGTCTCCTAGATACATATGAATTACCAAAACTAAACAAAGAAAATTTAAAAATCCTGAATAATCCAATTACAAGCAATGAAATTGAAGCTGTAATAAGAAAACCTACCAAGAAAAGCCCAACTCTAGATGGATTTGCTGGTGAATTCCACAAAAAAACCTTCAGGGAAGCTCTAACACCAACACTATTCAAGCTCCATAATGAAATCGAAAGTGAAGGAGTACGTCCAAAGATATTCCCAGAAGCTAGCATTACTCTGACTGCAAGGACCTAACAGAAAAGAGAACCACAGACTTCTCTTTGTAATGAAGACACAAACTGGCAAACAACATGCAACAAATTATCAAAACGGTCACACATCATGACCAATTAGGCTTCATCCCAGAGATGAAAAGGTGGTCAACCTATGTAAAGCAATAAATATAATACCTCACATAAACAGAAGCAAAGACAAAAATCACACGATTTTCTCAATAGACTCAGAAAAATGCTTTGACAAAATTGAACATCCTTTCATGAAAAGAAAAACACTAAAGAAAATAGGCAAAGAAGGAAAAGAAGGAAAAAGCTATTTATGGTGATCCTACTGTCAACATCATGTTGAATGGGAAAAGAACTGGAAGCTTTCCCTCTGAAATCAGGAAAAAGACAAGGATGTCTGCCATACTCTTGTATTCAAAACATTAGCAAGAGAGAGTAGGCCAAGAAAAAGAAATAAAAAGGGATATGTGTAGGAAAGGAAGAACTCAAATTATCATTACTTGCAGATTGCATGATCCTGTAATAAACACCCAAAAAATTCCATCAGAAGAATAATCAAATTCAGTAATATAGCAGGATACAAAATTAACACACAAAAATCTATATTTTTTATTTTAAATATAGCATCCATGTACATCAAAAATGAACCCATTGAGAAAGAAATTACGAAAAAATACCACTTATAATAACACCAAGGAAAATGAAATACTTAGGAATTAATCTAACTAACAAAGTGAAAGACCTATAGAATGAAAACTACAGTACTCTGATAAAGGAAATCAAAGAGGACATCAGAGAATGGAAAGATATCCCTGGTTCTGGATAGGAAGAAGCAATATAGTTAAAATGGTTACACTTTCAAAATTGATACACGAATTTAACACAATTCCAACCAAAATACCACCAGCATTCTTCACAGAAATGGATAAAACAATCCTAAAATTCAGATAGGTTCAGAAGAAGCCCAGCAAAAGCAATATTGGGTAACAAGGGAAAAGTGGGAGGCATTGCAATCTTGGGCTTGAAGTTGTATTACAAAGCCACAGTGATAAACAGCACACAAGCAGACGTGAGAATCGGTGGAACAGAATGGAGGGAGCAGAAACAAACCCAAGCACATCCAACTATTTGATCTTTGACAAAGGGGCCAAAAACACATACTGGCGGAAAGGCATCCTCTTTAATAAGTGATGATGGAAAAACTGCTAGCAAGAAACAGAAGGCTGATGCTAGACCCATATTTCTCAGCATATACTAAACTAAAATTAATGTATATCAAAGAACTAAATGTTAGAATAAAAACACTTAATTTCCTGGAGGTTAAATAGGTAAATCTCTTGAAGCCATAGACATATGACTTCTGTGACTTTCTGAACAGAACCCTGTTTACACAGGAAATGATACAAAGAACCAACGAATAGATTCATATCAAAGTAGAATGCTTCTGTACAGCCAAAGAAACAATCCTCAGAAATAATAGATAACATACAGAGTGGGGAAAAACTTTTGTAATCATTCTCAGAGGCTAATGTTTAGAATAGTAAAAGAATATTAGCAAGCCAAACAACCACTATGGAAATCAATATGGAGAATCCTCAAAAACTAAAACTAGAAATTCCATTTGACCCAGCTCCTTCTGGCCTAGTAATTAGACTTTTAGAAACTTATTCTATAGCTATAATAATCCCATTCTGTAGGATAATGTAACTTATCCTGTGGAATTAGAGACCTCATACTACAGTGATGCATGCATGCATGTATAGCAGCATAGTTTATAAAAGCTAAATCTTGCAAGTGGTCAATATGTCCATCCACAAATGAATGGATAAATAAAAATGTGGTATTGTGCACAATGGAGCATTACTCGGATATAAAGATAAACCTGAGTAATTTGTGGGAAATGGTGGAACCTTGAGACCATGATGTTAAATGAAATAGATAAATCTACATGGTTTCTCTTATCTAAAAAATCCAAAATATAAATAAAGAGCCAAAAAGGTAGATAATAGGAAGTAAACAGATGGATGTTCCTCAAACAGCAAGGTGATCGAGAGATGGAGGGGAGGAAAAGGAAAGGGATGTAAAAAGAAATTAAGATGTGTCATGCATATGTACCAACCCCACACAAAGAATGTAGACATTATGTCCTACAAATATGTACTGGTAAAAATATTTTCGGTGTCCAAATATCAAAAGGTACAAAATGTTTTAGAGGGAAAACACTCCTTGTTACCATGGCTCTTGGCCAACCAGTTCTGTGCAATCAAAGCCAGCAGATTCTTGGCAGTCTTCCACGGATACCCTGTGCATGTACGCGTGAGTTCGTGTGCATACTATTTTTGCCCTTTTGCACACAGAGTTCTGTGAAATGTTTGTCCTTACTTAACAAGGTATCTTAGAGAAGAACATTTCTTACCTTTATATAAGGAGCTTTTTCATCTTTTAATGGGTGCATAATATATCAAAATGTATTTGAACAGTTCCCTTCTCGTGGCTGCTCATATGTTTTCTAATATTTTGCTGTTGTGACAAGTGCTCTTGAAAGCAACCTTGTTCTTTGCTGTTTTGCATACATGTTCATTGATCTGTAGGATAAATTTTTAAAAGTGTAATTATTAGGCCAAAAGGTATGTGAATTTATACTTTTGTTAGATATTGTCAAGTTGCGTCTGTATAACAACTATTAATCCTCTTTTTATATATTTAAAAGGCACTTGAATTTTTGTATGAAAATCTCATTTACCCTTTATTTTTGCAACAGAACCATTTATCATTTTTTTTTAGAAGCTTAAGGAAACAATGTGTGGTCTTATTTATGAATCACACTTTTTATTGTGTGTCATTTATTTTTAAATTTTTCTCAGGATTCATGTTGCTATGGAGATGTTTTAATTTTTATGTCATCAAATTTATCAAATATCAAATTGCAGATTATTTCATGGTCCTGAAACTCAGTGGAATCCCCCTTCCATGGTTTTTGGATTCACTTGGGACCAGAGCCACTTTATTTCTTATTTCTCATGGTGGGACTGGAAATGTCTATCTTATGCCTGTGGCTACATTTGGGGCACAGGTTACGTGTTTCCCCAAGGCCACTGATGGAGAGAAATCCCCCAGATTCTGTCTTTCCTGTATCGGCTTCAAATTAGATGTTGAGATTTGGGACTCCTTGAGTGACAATATTTGGAGGAGATTAAGAGCTGATTCTGGAATGGCTTATGACTTTAACAGATGCCAGGATAGGGTGAATGTACTTTACATGTGTGATGGATGCAAATTTTGATGGGCCAAAAGGGAGCCTATTGCCTTTGAATAATGTCACTTCCAAATTCATGTTCACGTAGAAGTTTGGAATATGGTCCTTTTGAATATATACTTAAGACAAAGATGGGGAAGAGAACATACTGAATTAAGGTGAGTCCTAAATCCATTGAGGTTTGCCTCTTTGGAGACAAAACCAGAGACCTACAGACAGTGAGAAGGTGACGTGATGCCTGGGGTCAGAGGTTGGGTTGGTGGGGCCTGCAGACCTACAAACACCAAGATTGCTGGCAACCATAGAAGTCATCAGAGAGATACAGGATGAATGGTTTCTGCCCTCAAATCACCCCAAAACAAACAACTGCTGACACTTTGATTTTTTGAACTTCTGGCCTCCCAAACTGTGAGAGAATAAACTCCCATTGTTTTAAGTCACTTAATTTGTCATAGCTTGTTACGGTATTCCTAGTAACTTATAAATACTAATCTGGAGTTTAAGGTGAGGTAGAGAGCTGGCAATGTTGCTGGCAATATTACTAAGTGATGGTTGAAGCCACAGATATTAATAGGATCACCCATTTAGCAAATACTTGCCTCCTCCACATTTGGATTTCTTTTTGGTGTGTATCTGCTAAACACCGAGCTGAATCAGATGTGTTTATTGCAACGTGCTCTCAGTATGAGATGCCAATACTAAGGAAATTGATTTGCAAGGAATGAGAGTGCTGCGGACCAGTTAGTATGTTGAAGTATCATTTTGTAAAACTTCAGAACTAATAACTTCTTCCCAGGTTATTGTTTTCTCATCATCCATTTCTTCTTTCAAAAACATCAGCTAGTACTGAATGAGCTGCAGAACCATAAATGAGGAACAATAAAGGTACAATCCCTGTCCTCTGTGGGTTAGCTTAGCATGTTTTACAAAAACAAATTTGAACTAACGGAATCCTAGAATTCTTATTTTGCTTCACCTGCAGCAAGTGGCATGTAGGAAGGCACAAGTGGGAATTTTGAAAGGCTAGTGTAATCTAGTTCTCAGGGAGAACTGAATGTGTAGCTTATAAGAGGGTGTAGAGTTGTGCTTCATATGTGTCAGCTGCCACTAAAGGAAGTCTTACATTTCTGGTTTAAAGTGGGTAAAACTGAGGCCCAGAAAAGTCCAATGACTCTCGGCGTGTTTATAGAAAAGCCAAGATTATACTATGAACCTGAATCCTTGTTCAGGGATCTATTCTAAACTATGCTGTCATAACACACACACACACACACACACACACACACACACACACACACACACACACATAGAAATACATGTGTGCATGTTATATAACTTAAACTACTACAAGTAAATTTTATAAAATGTCAAAAGTTTACATACACTGATATGTGAAGAATGCCTATAATTATGGTTTTTTTTTAACCTGTATTTTCATAAGCCAATTAAATGTTCTTTTGGAAAACAGTAAGTTGCTTATAATTAATTCTGGGCTGGGTATTTTGTCTTAGCGTCCAAATCTTTAGGAAATGGTGCCGTGAACTATATTGGGAGGATCTGTGTCACAAACTTCCGGGAAGGGCCTGAGAGCATTTTCATGGCAAGAAGGTTTTATTTACTTGCCCAACTCTCAGCCCTAGGGATTCTCATGGCTCGGCTGCCAGGATGACAGCTGTGACTCTTTTCTGCATGCCACATAAAGGCTCCCTTATGCTCAGCAAAAGCTCTGCTTTCGCTGGGACTTGGCAACCTCTCCTCTGAGTCGAAGCCACTCAGAAAATCAGTGTTTACGTGAACAGGCAGTACCCTTTCTTCATCATAATACGCTCTGGGAGACTATGTTGCAAAGTAGATCATCAAGGAGCATTTTAATTTTCCCAATCACGCTGTGATCAGTTCTTTGTTGGTAACCACAGATTCCACATCAAACTAGTGAAAGTAGGACTGAAAGAAGGTCTGAAAAGCAAAGGGACAGCTATCAACCACAAGCCACAGTCAAGGTTGGCACATCGTGCTTACTCTAGCAACTAGGAAGGCAGTTATAAATATACCCACTTATTATTTCAAAGGACATGATAGGCTGTAAATAATATATAAAGGACATGAAAATTAACTATATTGACATTCTATGCTGACAGTCATTGATTAGTATTTTGCTTACTGTGGAAGAGAAGAAACCAAATGAGTTTTGGGTCCAGGTAGATCCGGACGGAAATTTTGGCTTCATCATAACTAGTCAGCTCATTTGAGAATGCTAAATAATCTCTTTTAGGACAAAATTCCCTCCTCTGTCAGATGAGCATCATGTCTGTGGCCAATGTGAGGATTAACCGCTTAACAGTTTACCTCAATTGTCACTTGGGCAGTGTATTTCTTTGCATACTATCTTGAGCATCATTCAGGGAGGTGTCATTTCAACCAGTTGATTCTTGTATGGAATAAATTTGTTAAAATTGTCATTTTATGCTTCCTGTTATATTATCTTATAATATTAATGAAAAATATGCACCTTAAGCCAGTCTGTGTTTAAATAATTGGACGCTAAGTGGTTAAAGAAGGCAGCGAATGTAAAACATTTAAAACTGCATCTTGGTGTCAACTCAGTAAGTGTTAATTCCTCTATCTCTTCCTTTTTCATTAATTTATCAAATGCAGGAAGCCCAGAAAATGGTTTAAGGGTCTCATATCGCTGGAGACACTACTTTGATAATTTGAAATGTTTATGGGAATTTTAAAAAATATTAAGTTGTTTTTATTCCAACTGCTGCGAGTGCCTAGAGATTTTATAGCCCGTAGTTACACAATGCACAGTCTATAGGAACACGGTTGAGTTGTAGAAAAACAATCTTATTGCAAGAGAGAAAAAAGATTTCTCAGATCTAGGTTGTATGTGTAGAGCCCAAAAGTAGGAAGAGCCTAGCGCAGATATCAGACACTGTGAGGGCAGCACAAGGCTGTGAGGCAGGGGCGGGGTCCATCCAAACCTGGGCCGCGTAGGGGCCTCGCAGAAGCAGCTCAGAGAGCTCACAGGTGCCCCAGGGGAAGGACTTGATCCCGCTAGCAGTGTGGGAGGGTTATAAGATTCATATTTGGCACGGATATGGGACTACTGTCAACACGGCAGGACAGCAGTAGAGAAGCCACTCCCAAGGAGACGAGCGGGAGAGGCGGTGTGGAGCTGCGGGGCTCTGAGCGCCCCAGCAAAATGAGAGCTTCCCAGATTGGAAAGGGAAATGGAAGAGAGCAGAGCGGTTTGGAAGAGCAGAGACGCAGCTAAGAAGAGTGTCCTAAATGCCTGGCACCTTGGCCATCAGTAGGGGATGCCAGTGTCATGCCCTCAAATACGGATCAGGGCAGTCTCTTAAAGCTGTTATCAGCGCAAGGTGCCCAGTGTCTGAGACTGAGGTCTGCAGGGTTCTGGAGCCCAGTTCACAGACTGACACTCTCTGCTCACCCATCCCATAATGCCATCCTTTCTTGTTCTTCCTGCCCCAGAGGCCACTGCAGGGCGGGACTGGAATGGAGCACCCCCAGAGAGGCAGAAAAGCTGACTGACAGGTTATTTCTGCTTACATGTGTGGGGGGTCCTAAATTATGAACCAAAATGAACTGAATTTCTGCAATTTTTGGGGTAGGGGTGGAGAGACAGAGGAACTCCAAAAGAAAAATGGAGTTCTGTTAGAACAACACCTATTTCTGCCCATGTGACTGGTTGAGGATAATTTTTATACCTGCTCCAAACATATGCTTTACTTCCCCCAAGGAGATCACTAGGAAGAGGTTTTGAAACCCTTCCTTAGTGGAGCAGGTAGCGCCTGTACGTGTGAGTGCCTGCTGACTCATCTTTCGGCCCCACTTGTGTGAAGGAGCCTCACTCAGGTACGGAGTGTTGACTTTCCCCAGTTTAGATAGAACTTGGCACATGACAGATGCTCAGTAAATGTTTGTAGAATTGTTCAATGCCATTAGATTTATTTCTGAAACATAAGAAGTACTTTATAAAAAATAACTAGCAAGACTCCTTGACATAAACAAATGGTACACAAATATATCTATGAGCAAATATATAAAAGAGAAAAGGCAGCATTTAACTTCAAGAAGAAACACATATTAGGAAACTAAGTTTAACAGAGCAAAGTGTGTTCATGAAGTTCCTAATTCCTAGAAATCACAGTGTTCCTCAAAGTTCCTAGAAATTGTGGTGCTCTTTATATAACAGGATTGCATTTTACATAATAAGTTTAACAAAAAAAGCCCCATGAAATCTGTGCTGAACCATATGTCAAGTAACATTTTAGTAGAGACTAGAATTGTAGGCATTAATAGTGTAAAATAACTGATTCCTAAAATAACAGAAAGCTTTAATTAAATATAGGTGCTTTCCACAATGCAATAAGCATACTACAGACAGGATATTGATACTTTTAGAAATACACAGAAAAACATTTTAGTAGTAATTTGTGTATTTTAATGGGTGTTAGAAAAATATGACTACCATACAACCTCCATGACAACACAAAGTTCTGGGTGAGTATAAAGTGGTTATCTGAGAATAAGACGTGAATGTACAGGAAAAAAATGTGAAGCATAAAATAGTATAGATAGGATGCAATTTTGGCCAAAAAGAGCACAAAGGTAGCTGTCTTAGCTATTTTTCTCCTTGCTGAGACAAAATACTTAATATCCAAAGTTAAAGGAGAAAAGGGTTATTTGGCTCACGGTTTGTAGAGGTTTAGTTCATAGTTGACTGGCTCCCAGGCAGGGTGGCATGGCAGAGGGGCATGCCAGAGGAGAAACAGTTCATGGCAGGCAGAAAGTAGAAGGTGGAAGGCAGCAAGCAGCAAGCTATAACAGACAAGCAAGGACAACTGCAGCACTCTCTCTTATATTTTATCCAAGCTACCGCCCTTAGGGTAGCACTCACACCCAGCATCAACTCCTTAATCCCAGCATCACACACTGCAGATCTAGCCACCTCTAAAAAGTCCCACCTATGAGTGCCTGAGGTTTTGGGGGAACACTGAGACACAGGCCATAATAGCGGCACTGGGATAACTGAGATACAGAATGTGAATATTACTCAGTTTTTAGAAAAAAATCTAATGATTTCCTACTTTTGGGAAGGTAGAGCATTAGGTCCACATCTAGTGTACTAGATAAAGATAATGGGCCTCTGGAGTTTCCAATTTCTCACTGGGCAATGATTTCTTCTTGTAGTCAGGATTTGCAAAGGAAACAATTTAAAACAGGACACATAATTTATAGGATTATTTTATAATAATTGCCCAAAGAGTCAGATACAAAAGAATTCAGGAACTCTGTCCACACACTAAAGACCCAAAATAATCCAGTTGAGGGCCTGAATTCCATGGCAGTGTCCTGTAACAGTCAAGTTAAAGACCTAAGGCCATAACAATGCCTCCCATGAGTCTAGCTGGAGGCTCAGAGCCCATGACAATGTCTCATGCAGGTTTGTGTCAAGGACCTGCACTGGGAAGACCCACAGGTCAATGGTGGAAGCTAGAAAATCTGTGCCAGCTGAATAAAGTATCTTGCCAGCAGGCAAGGATCTGCACTGGAGCCAAGAAGCAATGCTCAAGCAAGGTCCAGAGCTCCCCTGAAAAGTACCACAGCCAACCTCAGTGACAATGAAGGTCCAAGCTCTTCAGATGATGAGAATAGCTGAGTTCATATCAGGAAAGCCAGGGTGACAATCTTCTCCAGAACACTGAAGAGTGTACCATCTTTCTCTCTGGAGCCAGGAAGTTTTGAATGCTCAAAATAAGGACCAGAGCTCCCTCAAGTGAACTGAAGCCATTCTCAGTGACAACAAGGTCCCCAGCTCCTCTGATGAAAAGAACAGCCAAGTCCATATCAGGGAAGCCAGTGCAACAAGCTTCTCCAGGAGAACCAACAGCACCACCTCTCCCTCTCCAGTTCTCCTTTTTATGTTGTTGGCAATAATCCTCAGGTGGGGCCCCCACACCTATCACCACACTGATTCAGTTCAGCTGAGTGTTACAAGTTGACCACCAGTTTTCAATCCACTACACCCCTACTGAAGCAAGTTTTGGGGGCTAATCCAGTTGTCAAGTTAGTGGAGGAACTCCAACTGATGCCCACAAAGAGAGCTCCAGGTTCTGTCCATGGCTGTGGCCCAGTCACTATGTGACTGGTAAAATTCCTCCCTTTAGGGTACCTATCTCTTACATCATGTAGAGTTGGACTGGCCTGGAAGGAAAAAATACATATATATGTATATATACTCCTAAAAATTAGAATTCCATGCTTCCTGATTTGGCCCAGTTCACCTATCCCTGAAACACAGTTATTAGCAGGGTTTTCTTATATGCTTAATAATGTCTCTGTTTCAACAATAAATTACATGACTCCTTTATTTGGAGCTACCTTAAAACACTACAAGAACTAAGTGTAGAACTAGGCCCAAGGAACCTTAGCTAGCACTTCTTCAGAGCACCCGTTTCATTTCATCCAGAGGAGTCACCTTTCCATCTGCTGTATGGTAGGGTTCTGTGTAAGATATCAGTTTGGAATAAGAAAGGAGGAATCTGGTTGTTAAAGTTAAGGAAAAATAAAAAATGCAGAAAGAAGAAAGAAAAAGGAAGGAAGGAAGGAAGGAAGGAAGGAAGGAAGGAAGGAAGGAAGGAAGGAAAGAAGGAAGGAAGAAAGAAGAAAACCAACCTTTGAACCCCATGAACTTCAAGTTCCTTTGTAGGTCTGGTTTAGATAGTTTAACACTCAATGTTTTCAGTCCCTGTGGGGCTCAGTCTTGAGATTCCTAGTGAATGAAAGTGCAGTAATTTACATCGCTATTTGCAAAGTCTCAAGAGACAGGAAGCTAACTTTCCACTCTGCCATCAAAAAGGAGAAGGTACAGAGCTTTAGAACACTGTTGTCCTTGCCTAACCCCACTTCTTTTGATTCGAGGTGTCATTAACACTAATAGACTAAGGATTTGCACAGAAAGTTAAGATTTCTTCTTGTATGGTTAACCTGTAGTTCATAGTGTGTCTGCTGCATGGTGCTAAGGGGCATCCTCGGTGCTCCAGGTGGGCTCAGAGATGGTCCTTGAACCCTACCTTTGCACAGAACCCAAGCTCAGCTATAGAAAGCATCCTTACTTCTCTTAAGGACATGTATCTCAGGTTTCTCCTTCCACAGATGTGGGAACAGTCAGTTCTTCAGACTGTTTCCTGTAAAAATCCAGAAATTTCATACTATTACTTAATCTTGGGGATTGGTACCTCTCAGTTTGGACGATTTTCTCTTCTTAATGTAACCCAAACTTCCTTCTCTCCTGGAATGCTAAAAGCGATTCACTTGATATCTGGAAGATGCTAGGTGGAAGTTTTCATCTTCCTATCCACCCACTTTTTATTTTGACCATAAACCAATAGCTACTGAGAATTCTCGATCATTAGTACCATAGCATCCTGCCTTCCAGAAGGGAAGAATGCAAAGAGGAAGGAATTTAAGTATACAGGAAAGAAGAAAAACAACAACAAAAACTCCTCTTGCCTGCAAAGGCGTACGGATTAGCTCGGAAGAAAGATTAAAAGCATGCCAAGTGGTAGGATAAAAGCATGCCCAGGATTCCATGAAACACAGTGAAGTGCTCTAAGTCAGATTTGGGGGCATCTTGGAGGGCTTCAGGGAAAAAGTGACACAGAGATACAAAAAATTTTAAAAATCACTTAAAAACAAGCACAACTAAAGTGTAAAGTGATCAAGTATTCCAGTTTGTCAAACTTGAGCTGGAATTCTGGTTCCATCACTTCTGAGCTGTGATTTCTCTATCCTCTTAAAGGTTAATTGCATTATCTATAAAAAAGCAATGAAAATAAAACCTACCTCATAGTGTTAGCATGAGGATTAAATAAAATAAAATATGTACAGCTCTCAGCCTTGTGGCTGGAGCAAGCTCACTATTAAATATTTATTTGTTATTGCTTTAATGTTATTATTTCACACTTAAGCCATTTGCACATCTATACAGACTTTTTAAACATTTTGTTCTTTCTATATTTTCAGAAATATTGCAAGAAGGCTTTACTTTTTCCTCAACAGAGATTTTGGGGCAGAGGTCACAGATGCACTTGGGCTCATGAGGAAGTCAGGAGAAGGTGCCCGAGTGTGGGACCCTGGGTCAACGCCAGTCAATCAGCATATTTATCTGGAAACCACCCTGTAATTTGGAAATGAAGCTGGAAGCCAAGGTGGGAAAGGGTGGGGTTGCTTTCAGCTCTCAGTATCCCTAACCACTTCAAATCTCTTCTCAGCTCCACTACATGGCAGTGTCAACAATGAGGCAGGGACCCACCCCACTTTCTTGGGACTATCTTCTACATCTCCACAGAAATACAAACAAAATGGAAGGAAGGAAAAGACACAATAGGCAAAATGTTAGGGAACATTTGCCTTTTAGAGTTCCTGGCAGCAAGCTAGCTTTTCTGTTTAGGGGTACAATTATTTGGATATTTAAAATATCATAAGCAAACAAGATGAATGCTTCCAGGAATTGACACAATACCAGCCCATCTACCCATTTTATAGATGAGGGAAATGGGATACATGTACGTCCATAGAAGACATGGGAAGAATCAAAGCTGGTGAGAACAGAATGAATTATCTGAGGCATTGCTAGAGAGATGAGGGAGAAATGATTCGCAGCAGGAAGCAGATTTCACTCAATAAAAGGTTACTGACTTTCATATTACCTCTCGAAGCATGTCAGAGATAAAATGAGCTATGGCTTTAGGATTCTCTGGAGCAATGGAAACGGTAGAATACACATATGTTTTACAATATATCAACTCATGACTATGGAGGCAATGAAGTCTCACTGTCTGCTGGCTGTGGCCTGGAGGCTCAGGGAAGCTGGAGGTGTCACTTAAAGGCCTGGAGCCAGAGAGCCAATAACATGGGTTTCAATCAAAGTCTGAAGTGCTGAGAACCGGGAACACCGAGGGTGGGAGATGACTGATGTCCTGGGTCAAGTAATCAAACAGAAGGAGTTCAAGTTTCCTCCACGTTTTTGCTCTGTTCAGTGGATGGACGATCCTCTCCCACATTGGGGAGGGCATCTTACTTTACTCACTGCACTGGTCCACAGGATAACTTCTCCCAGACCCAAGAAGTAGTATTTATCCAGCTACCTGGATGCCACAGCTGCATTTAGAAGCTGGCTCACTGGCTAGTGGGGGATGTTTAACAGATGGGGAATGGAGCTGGTGAGGTGAGAAGTACAATGATGGGCCTTGGGACCCTTTCAAACCCCTTGAAACCCTTTGCTTCTAATGTGGAGTAAAGCAGCCAGTCAGAAGAAGTCAGGATACTTAGGTGATTCACATAAATTTGCCTGTTCCTGTGGCCAGTTCAGGTGGGAAGATGGCAGAGAAGGGCATTTGGAACTCAAACACCACACCACTACTCACTGGCTGTGTGCTTCAGGAAAATCATTGACTGAGTCTCTGTGCTCTCATCCTGAATAGGGACTGCGCTCACTGGATAAGATCATGCATGTATGAAAGTGTGTGCTAACTTGATTAGCGATAGTTAAAGATGGAAAATAGCAAACATAGAACTGTAGGGAAAAGACTTCTGTGTGCTGAAGGCATTTTTAAAAATAATGACTTATTCTCACAACCATGTCAGAATATCAAATAATCCATGTTTTTCATATGTATGTATACCAGAGGGAGCTAGAGGTAGGCTGCCTTGAAAGAGAGCATTATCCTTGTAATAAACCCTGGATGTCCAAGGTTTACTGTTGCCAGAGCTCCTTTAGAGTTTGCATGGTTTACTTGGAGGTCAGATGATCAAATCAAGCATTTTAGAGCAATATCCATAACTGCCCCACTTATTGCCTATGGAATCTTTGTCAAGTTATTTCAACTCTTTGAAAGCAGGTATCCTCATCTATAAAATATAAAGGTTTAGCAGAGTACCTAAAACACAATGTGATAGCTAACTGATGGTGTCAACTTGGGTAAGAAATACCCAACTGAATTGGATCAGCAAAGTCCTGGGTGTGGCTGAAGGGATTTACTGAAGACAGAAGACCCAGCCTATGTGTAAGTGGCACCAACCAATAGGCTTGTAGCCTGAACAGAACAGAAGGGGAAACAAAAAAGGAGGCTTGCTTCTGTTTCCTCAGAGGAGCTCCGGTCCTCACCCTTACCTTGGTCATCATCTCCTGGCTTCCAGCACAGACTCTTCAGCCCCTATCACAGATCTTTTGACTCTGATGTAGACTCACATGGGTCAGCACAGTGAGCTCTGGCCTTTGGATCTCCAGTGCTCAGACAGCCCTTTTGAACTCTTCCATACCTGGGCTGGGCGGCCACTGTAAGCCAATCTTGTAAATCCTTATGTATTTATATATCTTGCATTAAATCTGTTTCTGTACTAAGCACTGACTGGTAACACACAGTAAGCATTGAATAAATATAAATAGTTATTACTACTGTTGATGCTTATCTTATAGAAGTTAGCACCTGGACAGAAGCCAGTGCTCATCCACAACCATACAGGGAGGTATGAAATGCGACCACAGTTCAGCTTTTCTGCCCTTCAGGTTGATTTTATTTCAGTGCTGTGTGGATTAAGCCTGGTTGTTTTAACTTCATTGGCTTGGAAGTCACTGAGGGAATTAGCGAAGTACACTTCTGCATGTCTAGGGAGGTCATGGAGGTGTGACTGTGGGGGCTCATTATGGTCCCTGGCCCTTGTCCTTTCTGGTACTGTTCCCCTTCTGTTTCCCCACCACAATGAGCTAAGCAGCTTTGCTCCACTCAGCGATTCCACTCTGATATTTCTGTCTTGGAACTAGCGATCATGAATTAAGACTCCTGAAACCAGGAGCCAAATTTAATTTCTCCTCCTCTGAGTTGTGAGAGTCAGGTTTTGTTTCTTAGCCCTAGTAAAGCTGACTAATACAAGCCTCTTTGCTGCCCAGCTAGCAATCTGTGTACACAGGCTCAGTGGGTGTGAGGAATTATATTTCTGATCAAATTCTTCAGCCCCACCCCAACTTTGTGCAGCCTCCAGTGGTCTATACACAACCCACATCCTATTCCAACTCAGTACCCATCTTAAGTCCTATCACTGTTCTAAAACCTTCCAGAATGTTGCTCAGAGAAACACTCACAATCCTCTACTTAGAAACAGTGATCTGAAAACAACTTTCATAAGATTTATCATTTCCCCTCTCTGGACTTTTATTTAAAATGAGAAAGGCATAAAAGAATCAATAACCCACTGATTATTGACTGATACCTGAGTTATGTGCTAGGAGATGGAACAAAATAATGAATTATATCTCCTTTGGCCTTCAAAGATTTTATACTTTACTATAAAAGTTAGAAAGGGAAATAGTCAAATCTGACAGTATAAGACTCAAAAAAGTACCTGCTGACCAACCAGTTGATTCTAAATAGACATTTGAATGAATAAGTGGGAATAAAATGACTACCAATAGGAAGGTGGCTCAAAAAAGTGGGGCTTGAATTAGATCTTGTTAGCAAGAAGAAAGGAATAAAGGGAAAAAATGAGGAAATGGCAATATGTCCTGAAAGATGCCAAGGTTCAAGGTGTCAAGGAATAGGACAAAACAACTGAAGCTGGCAAAGCACTCTGCACGCTGGAGAAAACCTTGCCTGAGCAGAAAGCATGGAGAAAGGAGAGAAAGATGAGCTTGAAACGGGTCTCTGTTTCTGCCAGTACACATTTGGCAACATAAAGACAAAGATCTCAGCCAACATGTCTTTCTTCCTCCCAACAACTATTAGGTGCACAAAAATGCTGGAGAGATGAAGGTGTCTCAGTCACCTTCTTCATTCCTAGGACAAAATACCTGACACCTGCAACACAGACGGGGTTTACTTTGGCTCATGCTGTTGGTCCTGGTGGCCAGTTCCGCGGCAGGAAAGGGTGGTGGGAGAGCCTGCGTGGAGGAGGCTGCTTAGGTCATAACGGTCAGAAAGCAAAGAGAGAAGCCAGAAACGCGAGGGAGATGCTCTCCTCTGGGTCGTGCCCTCTGTGCCACCTCCGAGACAGCAGGTGAACTGTGCCCCAGTCCTCTTCTAACAGCCCCACCTATGAGAACCTGTGCCTTTCTGAGGATAACTAGATATAAACCATAACAGAAGGAAGATTCACCTCTGAGAATCACATGTCATCCTCTGGGATATGATCTTTCTACCGTACCCAGTAGGGCCCCTAGACTATTGCTAAGTAGAAATAACACATTCAGCTGGGTCTTTGGAAGAGGTGGCCCTGGGATCTGGGTAGAGGACAAACAGAAAACAAGATACTAGGTGAAATAAATCAGTCACAGAGAGCTACATCTTGCAAGATTCCTCTAGTTTGAGAGACTCAAAGTATAAATAATTTACAGAGCAGAATAAAAGAGAGATGGTAGGAACAGGAGACAGGAAGGGACTCTGAGGAAGGAGAGGGAAAGAAGGGTAGCCTGGAGTAAAAATTATCAGGAAGTGATTTTCCCTGTCCCAATTCTGCAAGATGAATATGATTATTATGCATTCCAAACAGAAACTAATAAAAAAGCCAAAAAAGAAAAATATTTTGCATATATTTTTGAGATTTGTGTTTTGGGCATCAAGAGTCATAAAATTTGGATAAATTTGCAGAAGCACACAGTGCTTGGCAGGTTTGCAGCGGTGCACAGTGATATCCTTGGCCTTAACATCAACTCCACCCTAGCTCAGACTCAGCTGCAGCAACTTCCGATCCTGCCAGTTCCATTCCTGCTTAGTATGTGGACAGGTGCGCCACATTTTATCTTTTATGCTGTAGTTTTACTTTGTCTTTCCTATGTTTTGATAGATTTAGACACACAGACCTTTACTGCTGTGTCACAGCCGCCTATAGTATGCAGTGCAGTTACCCACTGCACAGGTGTGTAGCCTGGGAAAACTGGCTGCACCAGAGAGCCCAGGTGGGCGGTGGGCTACGCCACCCAGGTTTGTGTGTGTGTGCTCTGTCACTCCAGGATGTTCGCACGGTGATCAAATCACCCAGCAATGCATCCCCCAGAACATATCCTTGTGTGCCTGTATCTAAGTCTCTTCCAGGTCTCTCATCCCAGCCTATTTCGCCTGTGCGCCATCATCTAGCAATCAGTAAGTGTGAGCAATTCCTTGTAGCTGGACTCTCGCAGCAGTGTCCCAACTACTCCAGCCGCTTCCGTTTCATTCTCAGAGAAGGGTTCACCGTTTCCCCACTGCCCTTAAGTTTATCCACGGTTTCACATTATTCTTGTGATAAAGACAGAATTCTGTAACACAGTTTATCATCCTCAGGTGATCTGGCTTCTACTTCCCCCGGCCTTCTCTTTCACCGGGTTCCTCTCACTATCTCCCTGTGCACTATGCTGGCCCGCAGCCCCATCCCTGCGCTGGACACTGTCCCTGGCTACTGTGAGGTTTCAGTACGATATGCTTTCTTTTATGCCCGGAAGATGCTTCCCTCCCACTGCACCATCATAACCCTTCCTCCTCTTCAGACCTAAGTACAAGTACCCCTTCCCCACAGAAGCCTTCTCTGAGCATTCCAGCAGGAATAAAAATAACAGAATAGCTGTCTCCTATGGAGTGCTTACTATGATCCAGGTACATTTAAGGGTCTTACATGCATTTATTCAATTTGTTATCAATGCAACTGTATGCAAAATTGACTATGTCAATAACCCAAAGTGTAGGCTCTTATCATTACTATGTATCTGTTTTATTTTTTAGCACTGTAGCTTCATTACAATTTTATGTTGATCAGAGCCACCATCTGCTGTACGCTCGCCTTCTCCATTGGTTCAGGCCCATAGAGATACAGTTCCTATTTGATGTCACAAAACATTTCCTAGCCAGGTGTGGTGGCACGTGCCTATAATTCCAGCACTGGGGAGGCTGAGGCAGGAGGATCATTGCGAGTTCAAGACCAGTCTGGGCTACAAAGTGAGCTCAAGGCCAGCCTGAACTGCATTATGAGACCCTGTCTCAAAAAGACAAAAAAAAAAAAGATTGAAGAACATATGAAAAGCATATAACTAAAATTCCTGGAAAGTGAACAAAACAGACAGAAGCTGGGCAGGAGAAGAGAATATCATTGAATTAGAGTAAGTGTTATAACAGTTGGGAGAAGAGAATATCATTGAAGGAACTACTGACATTTAAAAACGAAACTTCCTGAAAACAGCTCAAATATGCAGAAACTGGATGGCTACAATGCAGAAACCATTTTGCAGTCTTGATAGCTTGAAGAACTAGAGGACAGAGACTGGCCTACATGTAGGAGTCGGAAGGAGGGAAAACATAGGGGTAATTTGGAAAAAGACACAGAGAGCCCTAAATTCTGCATAAAACACAGCTCTTATCTCCAGTTGGGCCTGAAATATGCATGTGCAAAACAAAACCTAAATTAACTGAATTGCCAGGCATGGTGGCTCATGCCTATAGTCCCAGCACTTGAGAGGCTAAGGCAGGAGGATTGTTGTGAGTTCGAGGTCGGCCTGGGACACAAAGTGAGCTCAAGACCAGCCTGAACTGCACAGTGAGACCCTGTCTGAAAAAGACAAATAAATAAGTAGATAAATAAATAAATAAACTGAATTGTAATTAAAATTGCTGCCCATAACTGGAAGGTCCGAAGAGTTTGAGGCTAAGGAAGTTTATTATCTATTAAAATTGTAGATTAATACTTAATAGAGGTCCATAACAACATCCAGGGTCACCATAATGTCCTGTTCACAATATTCTATAGCCAGTAAAAAGTACTAGATATGCAACGAAGGAAGAAGTTTTGACCTATATTAGAAAGAATAAATAGTAAAACAAGTCAGACTCTGGAATAGGCAAAAGGTTGGAATTAATAGACAAAAATTCTGATGCCAGCATTACGACCATGCTCAGGCACGTAAGGGAAAAAGAGTTGCAATAACACATAAAGAGCCTCTCAGTAGGAAAATAGACTCCAAAGACCCGGTCAATTCTAGAGCAGAGATACGCAATAAATTAAAATTTTAAATTGCTGGATGACTTACAGTAGAGGGAGGTAACAAATGGAGAAGACTGTGAACACGAGAATGAAGTAACAGAAAGAATCCAGTCTGAAGGAAATGGGGAGAGAAAAAACAACAATAATCAAATACAACCTTTGTGATCCATGCAATAAAGTAAATAAATCAGTAAATGTCTGATTGGAATCCCAGAAAATAAGAAATAATTGACTGGAGCAGTAAAAAAAAATCTTTGAAGAAACAATTGTGTCAGTAAATTTATGGATTCAAAAGGAGCGGTAATCCTAGGTCCAAAAAAATACAAATAAAAGTTATCTGTCCATATAGTAAACTGCTAAAAACCAAAGGAAAAATGTTGAAATTAGGCTGAGAAAAATGTCACATTCCATAAACAAGCACTGCAAGCTGCCTGTGACTCCTCATTAGAAGTACTGAACAAAAAGAGAGACAATCCAGTAAATTATAGGGAAACTATGCTGTCAATTCATCTTTTAAGAATTAAGGTGGAATGAAGCTATTTCCAGATAAAAGGAAGCAAGGGAGATCATTTCCAGAAGACCTACGCTATAAAAAATTCCAAAGAATATTTTGGACAGAATGGAAATCACACCAGATTGAAATGTGGCTCTTCCGTAAAAAATAAACACGAGAAATGATAAATTTGTGGGTAAATATTTTTTTAAAAATCTGTAGACTTTCTGAAGACACATATGTTTGGAGTAAGGGTTATAACATTGACTTGTGGGGTTTAACACTGTGCTCTATGAAAATAACAGGGCAGTGTAGCAGAAAGGGCCAATGCTGAGGGTAAAGTGGACTTACTCTGGTTACAAGAGAATTTTTTACTTAACATTTGATGGCGTGATATTAACTCTAAGAAAACTAAAATGTTAAAAATACACACTGCAGTTCTTTAGAGCTACTTCTGGAGTAACAACAACTATGCACAAGAGAGGTAGGGCCAGGAGCCAACAGATAAGTTCATGTGAATTTGAAAATGATGTCAAATTAATCCAAGAGAAACCAAGAAAAGACAAGAACCTAACGGAACGAAGAGAAAATACCTTGTAAAATGTAGGCCTAGGCCTCCATCCACATGCAGGCTCCATCTAGACAAGATCATTCCTACTTACCATCATGACTTATTGACAGTGCCTGAGTGAGGCCCTGAGGGATCGATGGGGTGAGGGCATGGGCGTGTGCTTTCTGCATGAGGGTTCTTCCAGGTCCTGCAGGTCTGGTAACTTCTTGCACTGCGTACGACTATATTTTACATTTGCTGTTGTCCTACTTGCTGGGAATTTTTATCAACATTTTGGATTCGTAATTTTTTTTCATAACACCTTGAAATATTTAGAAAGATTTTGGTTAGAAATTGAGTTGCAAGCTCTTTATATTGAAACTGTATAAATATAATTGTCAATAAAATTAGTTCTAGCCCCCTAATTTTGGGGAACCCCGAATACTGTCTAAGGAGGTGTAAGCAGAAATGCTGCCTGAGGAGGATTTTATGGGTTACTTTAGCTCTTGCTCTGAGACAAAACTAGTAATCTGAAAAACTAGTAACACTTTAGATACATGTTCAGTATTTAGTCTTAGGGGATTCCAACTATAGAAATCAGTTCAAAAAGTATACATTTGGGTTGACTTTTTTGACTTTTTAACTTTTTCTACTCCTTTAACGTAAGTAATCTTTCATTCTGAAGCACAGCATAAATCTATGAGCGAAAAGTCCAATTCTCCCAGTGGAAATTGCATGTACTTGGAAGCCACTGCAGTCAGAAGACAGGGTCCTCTCAGCAGTAGGGCCTGGGCTGTCTGTTGACCTCTGCGCCGACGCTGGAGAAGCTGAGAGGGCAACTGCCAGAATCAGTGCTGCAAATCACATTAGTTCCTCACAGCGGCTCCATTGTAGGGGGACCCAGTGCATGTTTCTCAGCAGTGCTGAGTAGGCTCCTGCTCATTTCTTCACAGATGCATTATCAATGCTAACCCACAATTCTTCCTTTCGTGAGAGAGAAGGATAGAAAGGAGGAACACTAGGAGTAGGGATATAGGGCGGAGATATTATCTTTTAGTTCTTAAAAATTCCCCCTGTATTAGATTAAAATGAAAAAACCTGAAATTTTGATTGGTCAAAGCAACTAGGCGGGCCTTTTAAGGACAGGTACTTATTTGACTATGAGCTCATTAGGGCAGAGCTCACGTCTAATAGATTTGCTGTTATACAAGCAGCACCTACTTAGGATACAGCCTAGATATTTGATGGGAAAAGAAGGAAGGAAGGAGGGAAGCAAGGAAGCAAGGAAGCAAGGAAGCAAGGAAGGAAGGAGGGAAGGAAAGAAGGAAAGAAGGAAGGAAGGAGAGGGGAAAGAATTGGCTTAGCAATGCATTGTTCGAACCCTAAGATACAAATATAAGTATGCTCAGGAAAAAGTTTTTTACTTTAAGATGGAGATTCAGTGAGAATCAAACCACAAAAATATGGACAGTAAGATAATTTCTTTTCTATTATCAAATATTAATAATAATTAAAATCAGAGAAATATAAACTACACCTCATGTGTTTATTTTATGAAACATTTTGGTCTTGAGCAGAATCTATTTTCTTTTTAATACTAATGGCCTTTAGGCAAACACACACGTGTTCTTGCTGTATAAAGCACGTCATGTCATTTTTGGTTCCTGCCTCTTCAGGAACTCTGTCCCTCAGACAGTGAAGCTGAAAGCAAGGTATCACTACATACCTTACTCATAGATAAAAGCTCCCGGAGGAAATCCCAAGATAATGTATCTCAGAATAGAGCTTACAGTTGAAATATTGTATAACATTAGCAGAGGGAATGCAACTCAAGACAAGCAAAAAAGGAAATATGGGGAACTCCCAGTAAGTATTATAAATGGGGTAAGAAAGTGAGGATCCATATAGGCCAGGATTATTGCTTGAGTTTTCATAGAGGATTTTGCAATGAAACTATAACTTGCAGTATTTGAGAATAATTGTGAGACAAAAATAGGGACGAAAAGGTGGCATAAAGAGCAGGCAAAGACAGAAGAGGAAGAGGGCGCAAGGAGTGGTCTAGAATTCATCAGAGAACCCAAATGATGAAGTGAATGAGGAAGCAAATCAGGTATAAGGCCAGGATCAGAAGCTGGAATCAGAGATACGGGGACTTACATTTGACAACTGTGTGGAAGCTATTGGAAGTGTTAAAGCCCTACTGACATGAAGAAAGCCTGTGACATTCACTGTGTGTTGAGTTGATTAAGAGGTGCAGAGGCCACAGACAGCAAGATCCATTAGAAGGTTATAACCGAGCGATGCCAACAGGATGGAAGAATGGACAGTTCCAGCTCTCACTCCCTCCACCCCGCCCCAGGAACATGGATGTAACAGCCATAGGCAAAAATATCTTCACGAGAGCTCTGTATGTGAAGCGAGTTATTATAGTGCCCAGATGGAACACAGAAATAAGAAAAGATGCATTGAGAGTAGGAAAAACAACTGCACTTCCCAACACCATCCCTCCCTGAGCTTCATAGCACAAGGCCAGGAAATGCCTCCTTGACCTGTGAATATTCTGGCGAGGTAAAAGGAGAGTGATGTGAATATCTGATTTTGTCATTAACACTGCCACAAAGTTCTCCTTTGAGCCCAGGCGTCATATTCACTTCCTCAGGGGTCCTTGTAACAGGCCCACCTCCCACAGACTCTGGTAGCAGGTGCAGTCCATGGACCCTGCCAGCTTGCCTTCAGAGAATCTCTGTTGGAAACCTTATTCTATGGGAGCCAGTTTATAAAGACTGAAAGAGGTAATGACTTCCTCAGATGCCTAGACCCCTGGGCAAGGGTTCAAGGGTCATAGAAAATCAGGGAAATATGACACAACCAGAAAGATAGGGGAGGGCTTGGGCCTCTGGCAACTTAACCTAAAAAGGTGCAAATCCAGAAATTGCCCAATAAAAATTAAAAATAATCTTAAAATGGCTCAGCTGAAACCAGGAAATCATACATCCCCAAAATTAGAATTTCAGTAAAGAGATAGAAACCATTAAAAAGACCCAAGTGGAATTTTGGAGTTGAAGAACATAATGACTAAAATGAAAAAAAAATCAATAGAGAGCCTCAACAGGGTGCTTGATAAAACAGGAGAACCAACAAATGTTTTAGTTACCTTTCCCATAGCTGAAACAAAATACCCAACTCCCATTGTTAATGGAGAAAAGGCTTATTTGGCTCACAGTGTGTAGCAGTTTCAGTCCAGTCAGCTGGCTCCAAGGCAGCATGGCATGGCAGAGGGGCATCACAGAGGAGAAACAGTCCATGGCAAGTGGGCAGGCAAGAGCAAGCAAGGGATACCACAGCTCTTTCCATCCCTTGTATTTTATCTATGCTACTCAAAAATAGCTATGACCACCACAATTCAGCTAATGGGTAGCACTCACACTTTCGATCATAGTGCCCTTGATTCTAGCACTGGACCATGAATCAATCCCAGTGTCACACACTCTAGATCTAGCCGTTTCTGAAAAAGCCCCATCTATCTCTATGAGGCTTTCCGTCATAACAAGAAGTTTAAAAATATTTCATTGGAAATTATACAGTCAGAGGAACAACAACTGAGAATGAAATGAATGAAAAAAGCATTCAGGATGTATGATACCATCCAGAAAACCTATACATGCAGAATGAAAAAAACAAAAGAAAAAGGAAAGAAAAATGGATTCAAAGAATTAACTGCTGAAAACCTCACAAATCTGTAAAGGGAAATGATCATATAAATTCATGAATTTGTATTAGGCTGTCAAAAGACAAAGACAGATAATTTTGAAAGCAACAAGAAAAAGAAAATTAACTTGTAACAT
The DNA here is from genome assembly GCA_004027595.1 of Dinomys branickii. Classification (NCBI taxonomy): domain Eukaryota; kingdom Metazoa; phylum Chordata; class Mammalia; order Rodentia; family Dinomyidae; genus Dinomys; species Dinomys branickii. The sequence continues at coordinate 28,765 of PVLD010021451.1, forward strand.
GGAAAGGAATCTTCATAACTCTTATCAGTGAATTTTTCAGCAGAAATGTTGCAGGTGAGAAAAGAGTGGATACATTCAAGATGCTGAAAGAAACCCAAATGCCCATCAACTGAGGAATGGATAAAAAAGATGTGGTGTTTTTATACAATGAAGTATTGCTCAGCTATAAAGAAAGATAAACTCATTACAGATAAATGGATGCAACTAGAGATGATACTCATAAGTGAAATAAATCAGACCCACATGTGTAAACATCATATTATCTCTCTAGTGTAAGAAACTGAAAGAGTAAATAAAATCTGAAAGGTACAACAGATATTGTGAAAAGGAAAAAAATGTTCAAAAGGAAAGAACAACTGGGATGAGGGAAAGGAGAAAAGAAAGAAGGAAGGGAAAAATATATACACAAGATAGCTAAGATAATTGTACTGTTAATTTCTATTAGTTCATTGAAAGGAATAGTTAGTGCTTAATTGTTTGATCAATTTTACATGCCTATATCTGGTACTTTGAGCAACTACTTTGAAGATAACAATATGCAATGTAATAACCATTGTTAATTTCCTATCATCTTGTTTTGAAATTCTATGTTGTTTTTATTTTTTTAATTGTCTTTAATATAAAAAGGAAACTACTAAAAACCATCAACTATGAAAACTATACCCAGAAAAGCTGGTTAAAATGAAGGAGGAATAAAGACATTACTAGGTAAACAACACTGAGGAAATTAGTCAGCCCTGGAGTTGGCTTCCAATAAGCATGAATAGGTTTTTAAGATGAAATGAAATAAACAGCAACATAAAGAGCATGAAAGTTATTTGTAAAGGAAAACACTGAAAAATGCAGAATAGTGTGATGCTATGATGGTAGTTCATAAATTACTTTTAACTTCAGAATAAAAGTTTAAAAGACAAGCGTGGTAAAAGTAACTATAAACACAACAATGCAGTTAATGGGTACACAACATAAACAGAATTAAAACTCATTCAATCACAAAGGAAGACAGGAAGAAAAGAAGAGATGACTAAAAGAACTACAAAACAGTAAACAACAAAATGGCAGCAGTAAGTAACTACCTATTAATAATTACCTTAAATATAAGTGGATTAAACTCACCATCAAAAGACAGAATGGCTGAAAAATGACTCATTTTTTAGGGATTGTAAAGATATTATGTGCAGATGGTAATGAAAAGAAAGCAGACATGGCCACTTTTAGACATAGTAGATACTAAGTCAAAAATTGCCATAAGAGACAAGAATGCCATTACATAATAATAGAAGTGTTAGTTCAACAGGAATTTATAACTATAAATGTGTATCCATCCAGCATTAGAGCACCTCAGTGTATAAACAGTGACAGACTTGCAAGGAGAAATACATAGTCCATACAATAACAGTAGGAGACTTCAGTGCTTCACTTATAATAATGGACAGATAATTCAGATAGCAAATAAAGAAACTGCAGACATGGATAACACTGTAAACCAAAAGGACCTAAGAGAAAAACAAGTAGAACTTGATGCTCAGCAGCAGCAGCGGCATATTCTCAAACACAGACAGAACAAGTCTTTATGATAAATGACATAAAAATGAAGCATAGAAAAAAAAGCCAATCTTGCTTCACCACAATAAAAGCCACATATGAAAACCCACAGCTGACATCACAGTAAATAGAAAAAACTTAATTCTTTTTCTTAAACTCAAGAAAGAGACAAGGATGTACGTGCTCACCACTTTTATTCAACATTGTACTGGAAGTTCTAGTCTGAGCAATTAGGCAAGAAAAAGAAACAAAATGCATCCAAATTGAAAGAAAAAAATAAAATTAACTATTTACAGATGATGTCTTATTATGTATAGAACAGAGCTCACTAGAACTAAAACAAATTTGGCACAATTACAGGATACAAAATCAATATAGAAGAATCAGTTGTATTTCTGTACAACTAACAATGAATTATCCAAAAAGGAAATTTAAAAACATCTCAGTTATATGAAAAAGAATAAAATAGAACAAACTTAGATGAGGAGATCAAAGATTTGTACACTGAAATCATGACACTAATGAAATAAATTTTAAAAATTAAAAAGAAAGAAATTTTAAAAATAAATGAAAAGGCTTTCTATGTTCTTAGAATACAGGAATTAATATTGTTAAAATTTCCATATTATCCAAAGTAATCTACAGACTAAGGAAATTTCTACCAAAATTCCAATGAGTGTATGTGTGCACGTGAGTTTTATTGTAACAAAGCAGCTTTTACACTTTTAATGTTTACAGCAAACAAAAAAAGATTTTAAAATGAATGAACAAAATTACAATAGAGCATGTCAATTCCAAAAAAGACCCTAGAGGCTTTGCTGCTTCTACCATTATGTAGCAGGGCTCCAGTCATCCTTAGGAGAGAATTTTATTTTGAGAGTGCCATTCTGCACTGCAAGGCTGTCTGTTAAACAGACAATTAAAAACACCAAAGGTGAAGCCTGCTGTCAAATGCCCACGTACCCACCCAAACATCTCAAGCTGACACTTTGGTGGTGTCTTGTTACTCTGTTTTTAAAAGTTCTTCTTTCTTCTCCTCCTTCTCCTCCTCCTCCTCCTCCTCCTCCTCCTCCTCCTCCTCCTCCTCCTC
>PVLD010021452.1:0-31385 GCA_004027595.1 Dinomys branickii
TGAAGGTAACATTATGTAGGACAGCATCCAGAGCTAATTCCCTTCTATGTTCTCTATAATTCTGTATTCCTCAGTCGTTTTTGTATTAGCAGAAATGAAGATAATTTTATATTATACAGCATCCAGTGCAAATTCCCTACTATCTTATCTATAATTTGGTATTTCCTTTAATGTTTTTGTGTTAACTAATGTGAAGATAGCTATGTAATACAACATCCAGTGCTAATTCCCTACCATATTCTGTATAACTTTGTATTTTCTGTATTGTTTATGGCTTTTCTGGTTCATATGTCTCCATTCCTTTGTTTTTAAAATAAAATTTAAAAAAAAAAAAAAAAAAACTAAGTATTTAGAAAGAAGCTCACCCAGATATATTTTACTATTACTACAAAACATAAGAGAAAGATTTATCCAAATACCTAATTCCCTGCTAAGAACACGAAGAATCCATGGAAGAACATAAATGCTGTAAAATGAGGCACAGAGCCAGAAGTGGCTGTGAAGGACCCCCACCAAGCTTTGTACAGGGAGTGTCAGACACATAATGACACTGAAGTCTCAGAAAGCAGATCAAAGGTCACTGGTAAAGCTGCTAGGTTGTTTTGTTTTGTTCCCAGGATTTTTTTTTTTTTTTTTTTTTTTTTTTTGCGGTACTGGGGATCAAACTCAGGACCCTGTGCTTGCTAGGCAGGCACTTATTCCACTGAGCTATATCCCCAGCCCTGTTTTGTTTTGTTTTGTGAGACAAGGTCTCACCATGCAGTTCAGATTGGCCTTGAACTCAATTTTGTAGCCCATGGTGGCCCCAAACTCACAAAGATTTTCCTGCCTCTGCCTCTGAAGTACTGGGATTACAGGTGTGCACCACCATGTCCAGCCTAGACTGCTGGTTTTAGAACAATAGGAAAAATAGAAATGTGTGCTTTCTTAGAAGAGGGCAGACGATCAGACACTCAGGCCCAGCAGTCTTTTCTCTGCAGCCATTTCAACAATCAAAAGCCTCACAGGCTACCAACCTATCAAATGCACAAGGGGTGCGACCTGTACATTTAGGGATCAGCTAAGGCATATGCAGGGCACCTGGGCACACCCCAGGGCCAGGCTGCAAAGCCAGCAGGCCTGCTACTGCATAGGCCCAGCCCAGTTTCCCTGCACTGGTATACTGGGTTCCAAGCAACCACTAGGCCATGCACAGAGTCCTGGCGCCCTCTCGTGTCCTCCTGCCAAACTACAGGAGCTGGTACAGACGAGAACGTCCTCCTATCTGGCAGCATGCAGGCATCCTAGGCAGGTAACTGGTTCCCTATCACTAACGTGCAAATTCTAGGTGTTATTTACGTATGCCTGCTGTGGCCCCTTGGATTTTCTCTTGTGAACTGTCCTGCCCTTTTTCTATTTTTCCACTGGAGTCTTTGGATTTTTAATAATACTTGTAGCTTTTATATATTAGATATCAACATCTTGTTAGAGGTATTATGCCTATCTCTGGACTTTGATTATAGCATTCGTGGCCATATAAAATATTCTGTCAGTGTCTAGGCAAGAACAGACCTGTTAGTGGGTGTGGTTCCCACACTCTGTGGCCTCCATTCAGGATCCACAGTAATACCAGGAACTAATAGCCCTTTACTCTGGGGCCCCTGCTGCCACCTTCCTGCACACTACACCAGTGGCCTTTGACTGCCACTGCTATTTCACCAGTTACTCCGACTGCTGCAGCAGGCTCTATGGGGAGGGAATGAGGCCAGTCCTCTCTGTTCAATTTGGTACATCTCAATGTGGATGAATTTCCAGACAACTCATTTTCTGCACTTTAAAGAAGCTGCATGATCAGTGCATGCAGACTCGTAGATCTAGAAGTATACCCCAAAACTGTTAACCACACTCTCACTCCTCCCCTAGTACACCCCTCCAAGGCCAGCAACCTGTAATATGTTCTTCCAGACAAATACGACTTTCTGTGCATGTTCTGAAACTTGTGTTGTTTTAACTTCTTCAAGATATCTTCAACTTGGTAGATGTTAGACCTGTCCTAACCTTTTGGACAGCCACTTAGGTAACCAATAGTTTAAACTATGGCAATAAGCCATTTCCATTTATGCACATTTAAATTATTAAATTTCCATCCATGGACATTTAAATTATTAAATGCTTTTTCTTTTTTGGCTATAATCAAGCTCTGAAAGTATTCCTAAGGATATCTAGTTGTGCATGTATTTTTATTTCTGGAAGTGATATAATACATATTTTAAACTTTTACACATGTAGGGAATACTGGAGAAATTAGAAAAAAAAAGATGATAGTAAAAGTGAAAATTTGGTATAAAAGTGTTAACTAAATAAAGAACATGAAATTCTGTCTGTAATATTATGCGAAATGTAGAGAACATGCATGGCTGTAAATGAACTGAGTGAGAAGGGCATGGGCTTCAGCGCAGTTTTTTTGAGAGCTGCTACAGTCTTGACATTGTTCAAACAAAGAAGCAAAGCTCACAGGAAGACATGATGTTTCAGGGTCTAGGATGGGGAACAAATCATTCTAATTTTACTACTAAGAATGGTCTCTTTAGGAAGAAGAATCTGTGTCATGAATTAACAGATCTGTTTAAAAGAGAGGAGCCCAAGTCATCTTAGGCTGCAGCCCCAGGACACGGGCAGCCCTTCACCTAGAGCAGCGATGGAGAAATTCTCAGAGCTTTCAACGATTTCAGTGGTCCACTGTGAGCCTGTGAGCCATAGGTTCACTGCCACTGACCTAGAGTATGTGAGCAGGGGGGTGAGGTTTGGGGGTGACAGAACCATCCCAATTTCTGCTGGTTACAGGCAAGTGACCCACATTACCAGGCGGGGCCCAGGGACCCCAAATGCACGAAAACCTGAAAAACCCACTTATATAAATTTTGTCATTCTACTGGGTCGTTCTGTTAGGATAAAAGATTCCACTGCTTTTTTTGCTCTTAAGTTAATAAACCACTGTTTCGGTTGGATGGGCAAAAGCAATTTAGGAAGTATTAGATAAAAGAGCTCAGTGACAAAGACTCCTGATGGGACATCACCAGCAGGCGTACTTGCCAGATACAACCCTACCGGCTGCAGAGATCCATATGTGTAAGCCTCCAGGTCTCTCCCTAAGGCCTGATCAGCTACTGGGGAGGAGGGGAATGAGACCTCCTTGAACAGGAATCCAAGTCAGACACATGTGAACCTGTGATATGTTGCACAGAGAAAGACGTGGTGTCATTTCTGAGGTACTCTTGCTCCAAATCCAAATGTCATCAAATCCTGATTGAGAGACCTTCCACAAAATAATGGATCAGTGCTACTCAAAGGTGTCAAAGTCATTTAAGATGTGGGAAGACATAAAAACCACTCTTGCCTGGAGGACCCTGAGGTGATGTGAGGACTATGAACCAGAAAAGGGCTTGGTGCAAACTGGAGAGACACAGTCTTCGGGTCTTCATACTGCATTACTGTGAATGCTTCTTCCAGGTTCTTTGTGGTCATGAAGATGTTAGCATCAGGGAAGCTGAGTGAAGGGTATATGAAGCTTTCTCCACTGATTTTGCAACTGTTTTGTAAGTCTTAGAATTAGTTTGATATACTTTTTTTAAAAAAAAATCAACTCTCAAACTGCGCAAGCTGATTTCCCGGCAAGAACACAGTCACTGCCAGCTATGGGGGCGGTGAAGGCTCAAGGCCACCTGGGAGAGGCCCTGGGAACCCACCCCAGATAAGGGGCGACAGACGCATCCCCTGGTCTTCTCGGGCACACACAGGGAACATCCTTAAAAGAAAGGACTGAAGAAACAGCTGTGACCATGTAAAACCTACCTGCCTGACTGCACTCGTGTACAGAGAACGCCAGTCACATCCTGGAGGAGCAGCTAGCTCGCAAGTTCTTGCCAAACACCTGTGCCCCACTAGAACAAGACTTCCAAGTGGTCTAAGGGGAGATGAGAAGAGGGCGCTGTACCCAGAGTGTCCTGAAAACTAACAATCCAGGGTCAGGGACAAGGTCTCCAAAGCCTTGGGATCTGAGGTTGACCGGCCTCCTAAGGCTGAGACAAGTAAGGGGCCTGCAGGAACCCCACAACCTAGTGGTGTTTCTATTTTTCAAATGTTTTCCCGTTAAGTCCTCTGCTTTCATCTCTCTTAGTACCTATTTTGTCAGACCAGGCCAGTAAGGCAGTGAACAAAGAGGACAGCCTCCGAGTCCAGGGGCCAGCTCCGACCCCAGCCAGCCTCATCAGCTCGGGCCTGTGAGAAATGACTTAGACTCAGTCTCAGTCCCAGTCTGTGCAAGGGCCAAGTCCAGCACCCACATTTACAGGGTTCCTCTAGTTTGTGTGTACAAGCCCTGTGGCCAGCAGGACTGGTGCTGCCCCACCCACAGGCCACACGTACCAGGCCCCTAGGCGAGGGCAGGAGTTTGCTGAGCTCCTCCTTTTTCCTCTTCAGCATCTGGGCCTGCTTTCTCCATTCCTGCAGGGCTTTTTTGTCGTAAGATATGAGCAGTTTCAAGCACAGCTTACAAGGATTTCTATCTATCATTTTCAGCTTTGCTCAAACAGCCTTCTTCCTCCTGCATGCTCAGCCCCACAGGGCATGCATGGATTTTCCCACACATTTTGGGCAGGGTTAGGAAGAGCACATTCCGACCCAAGGCCCTCTGTGTGTCTGTGTGTGCTGACAGATGCCTGGCCAAGGCTGCCAGGCATCCCCAGGCCCAAGTTCCTGGAGCCCATGGTAAAGGCATTGGGCACTCTCTGGGAAGGGTATCAGCTGGGCACTGCGGGTCCCCACACTGCAGGCCTTCAGGTGCTTGTCTAGGGAAGGTCTGAAACTCACAAGTTGAAGTCTTGCTAGATACTTGCCTTCTGCTTTAAAAACTGAGCATGTTTAGTCCTTCCCAACTCCTCAGGCAGAATTCCTGACTTCTCAGGCGGGGCCAGGCTCCTTTGTGTGGTCTTGCCCTGTGGTGGGAGCTCCCTACAGCAAGGCCCACAGGAAGGCCGTAGCTACACAGGAGTGCAGACTTCCTAAATTGTAAATTTTGGGATAGGCCCTGGCCTTATCCACCCTGAACCACTGCTGCAGCCCCAGGGCCCACCTGCTCCTCTGAAGCAACTCCTGATCTCAGTTCCTGTGCGTGGCTTCCTCCCCTCCTGCCCTGAGATCCGGCCTCTTCTCCTCTCCCCTCCTCAGCAGACTCCTGGGCATTATCCCACCTGCATCCTGGCCTTCTGCCCACCCACCACCTCTTAAGCTCTCGCCTTGTAGGCACAGCAGCTCCGTCCTCCTGGGCTTTGACTGTTGGGCTTCTCCTCCCATGCCTCACCTCCTGTGCCATGAGAACTGTCCCCATCCTCCCAGGGCTCCAACCTGAAGGCACAGGTCTGGGTGTTTCTTGGCACTTGCTCCCAGGTAAGGCCACGTGGATGAGTCCCAGACCCATGCTCCAGCATGCTGGCACTCCCTAGATGCTCCATGCAGCTCCTGGCCAAAGGATTCTGTGTAGTGTCAGCCACCTCTTGATCGGATAGGACAGGAAGGCTATGCTTGCCCCTCAGAAGGGGGTAACATTCTCAACTAGGTGACACGAAGGGGGTGTGTGTTTGTGCCTGGAGTCTTGGAGTACCCAGTGGGGCTCCCAAGGCTGTTCAGCAAGAAGTACAAAGCAAGGTCTCTCAGAGTTCAAGGCAGGACCACAAGGAGGGTCTACCTGCTCTTTGTATTCAAACTATTTTTCTCAACAAAGCTGTGTGACCTGTTATTGGAGGAGGTCAAGCAACTGCCAGTGTGTATGGGTGCCACGGCTGGCCGGCCCACTCCCACAAATGTATCCTGTGAGCAGACTGTACCCACAGGCTCTCAGGGAAGCAGATGCACACTCCCCGTGGACAGTGTCGGGAGAGCTTATTCACAGCAGAGAGAAGGGACCACAGTGCACAGCCAGGCACCCTCAGGTCCACTAGCACACCATGGAAGGAGTGGATGCTGGAAGCCAGGAGAGAAGCCGGAACTGGGGGCATGTGGGGTATAGCCAGTCCCAGGAAGCTCGCAAAAGGGTTGGGGAAGTAAAGAGTCTACCTGCATTCTCCCCATTTCCCTGAATGCCTGAGGGGCCCCTCACTGGCTGAACCTCACCATGTGGTGAGGGCCATGAAGGCACCATGGATACAGTCTGACAGTGGCCTCCTAGGGCCTAGAGTGGAGTACGTCTGGGTGGTCAGCAGAGCCATAGGGTAAAGCCGAGAAGATGCTGAAGTTGGGCCCAGGCAGCCTCCTGACAGCAAGCTGGCTTCTATGAACCCAAGGGCAGCAGATGCATTAGTGTGATCAGCAATATAATAGTGAGCTCTCATTTCCAAGTGGCACTCCCCAGGAAAGGGCAGGAGATCACGTGGCATCCAGTGAAGAGTAAAGGACTGAGGGAGAACAAGAAACTAGGGAAAACACGAGAAGGCAGCCAGTGTGGTGAGCAGGCAGCACAGAGACCTGCACAGAAGATGACTGTGATGATCACGATGACCCACACCGGCCTCACGGGGAGGCAGCCTCGGAGGGGTTGAAGCAAGAGCTCATATGGTTCAGTTACAGACATGGGAGTACAGTGCAGCCAGTTTCCAGTTGAGGTAAAAAGATCCTGGTCGAGGACCAGGGAGAGAGAAAAGCAAATCAAAGAGCTCCCTTGAGGCCTGGTAATGCAGCTGCAGCTCCAGCCCTCAGTCCCACACCATCACCAACAGCGAGTGGCTCTGAGGAGACCTCACCCTGCTCTACAGACACACCTCCTCCGCTGCTCCATCAGAGCCTGTTTCTCTCGGAGCTCTCTGAGCGCTGCTACTCTCTGTTCTTCAAGTCTTTTTGTTGGGATCATTGTTTGGTACTGTGATGAGAGATCAGGTAAGATGTTCTTGAAGGAGGACCTCTTCCTTCTAAAATTACAATGTTGTTATCTAACTACGTAAACAAAGCTCTGTGATGGTTATTCACATCCACCTGAGCTGTACTGTTACAACATAAACACTTAAAAACTTAAAAGCATGGCTATAGATCAACTGCACTTTTGAAAGACCATAAAAATTACAGTGTGGTGGCCCCACAGAAAGCCATAGTACCAATCTATGTTGATTCTCGGAAATACTACAAAGACTGATTGCAACAAATGACCACCGCTGCAGTCAGCTACTAAAACAGAACTTTTCAGGAAAAAGTGTCCTTAAATCATTAGGAAGCAGCTTACAGGATTAATAAGTGGGCCTGAATATATGGGCAGGATCAGCCTGACTGCCTCAACCTGCTGAGCCACCCAAATAAATCTCCAAAGGCTGGGATCTGGTATTTAAATCTGATGTACAGATAAAATTATAAAGTACTATTAATAAGCTTACCATGATTTACTTGGATAAATCATTGTTATTATTCATAACAGTAAGTGAACGAAGAAAGTAAAGAGGTTTCTAAATAGCAGGTTAGAATATTTCTGTTCACTCAGTGTGTGCCTACGCTAAGAATATTCCAACAGTTCCAAAGCCTCTGAGGTCACACCTTAGTTAGAAACCTGCCGTGCTTGCTGCCAGGACTTCCAAGGTAGATTTGTCAGTAATGCTTCAAGGTTCTTTTATTTTGAAAAGGATTAAACCTATAGGACACCTGAAAGAACAGTGCCATAATCGCCAGCCACACACCTCCCCAATTTCTTATTGCCCATAGCACCTGTGGACAGGTTCCCAACAACCTCCCCATGAGGTTTCATTTTTTATTTTTTTGTCTTTATTAAGCAGGGTCTCGCTATGCAGTTCAGACTGGTCTTGCACTCACTTTATAGCCCAGGCTGGCCTTAAACTTGTGATCCTCCTGCCTCAGACTCCTGAGTGCTGGGATTACACATATGTGCCACGCTCAGCCCCAGGAGGTTTTAAGCCACAGGTAGATAATGAATTTGCTCCTGCTGCCCTGGGGTAGTTCTGGGGACCCAGAGACCATTGTTAACTCTAATACTTTTTCTTTACCCGGTTATGGTTTGTGCCTGCATAGCCCCCCAAATCCTCATGCAGGCATGGGGCAGGCTTCTAGATTTATGATTGATTCACAGTCCAATGTTGGAATTATGGGTGTGAGTGCTACACCTGCCCTGGGGCAGATAGTTTGCACACAATGCAAGGGAGGAAAAGAGGCTGATGGCTGCTGCTCCTCCCTTTTGCTCTTGTTGCTTTGCTCTTCTGCTGCTATTAACTGTTGCCCTCTGCAATGTGCCACTCTGCCTTGAAGCCTTCCCAGTCCGGACTGAAACTCCACAAACTGTGAGCTAAATAAACATTTCCTTCATTTATTTTGGGCATTGGGTATTTTGTCTCAGCAATGACAGAAAAACAACCGAGATGCCCCCTAAATCCTGTTATTATCCCCTTGGATATGACACACCCTAGAAAGTGTGCTCCAGATTCACCAATTATTATTTCCCACATTCTCTTTATTTATGTAGATTTATATATACACACATTCATGCACACACATACATACCACACATGTCTATATGGTAGACATTGAGTATTAAGACACGATTATAAAATAATTGTACAACATTGCAAAAACCAAAACTCACCTTTGTTTTTGAGTTTTACCTGAACATGTGCCTTGGCTTTGAGTATTCCTTCTCCTTATTGTTTAATGCTGCCTTGATATTTGGAGGCAACTCAATGGGTAAGAGCTGGTTTTCACGAGCCACTGTTTTTTGATTCTCAACAATCTTCTGCCTCAGCTTCCAGAAGCATTTGATTTCCTCCTCACTCGGCCACTGCTCTGGGGATTCGGTGGATCTTCTGAACTCACTCAGGTTTAATCTTTCAACAGCTGGGGGAAAGCTCACTTTTTCTTTCATCATAGCTGCCTTTGGGGCCTGAGGATTCATGATTTCTCTAGTAGATATCCTATATTTTGATAAATCTTGCACGAGATCTGGAAGCTCACTTAGGTCCATCTTTTTAACAGGTGAGTGCTCTGGTGGGATAAAATGTCACTTTAGCAGCATAGATATCAACACTACCCTCCAACACCAACCTGGGTAGCCCAGGGTGGCACTGCTTTGCCGAGATGGGGGAGAGGGGACCACTCCCACCAGTCCTCACATGGGCCTATTCATGAAAACGGGGCCCCAATCTGGAAAGACTTTCAATGCTTCATATCTTTTATGCTGTAGTTTCTTTTGAAGAGCACAGACTACCTCCTGGACCATTTTTCCGCTGGAGTTGGGTGGGAGTTTCCTCCAGCACACTGAGTTTCCTCAGGGCCCCCAACTACTGCCTGATGACCCTGCCCCTGCCCTTGCACAGCTTACTGACTGCTATGTACAGGAAGCTTGGCTGTGTGAAGACACTTTAGGAATAGGATCAGCATTTTATTTATTTTTTTTTATTTTAGAAACATAAAAGTACAAAAACATATTGACAAACAGACACCCATTATCATAGAAAATAGTACAGTCACAACTAATCTATAGACAAGGTGATATGGTCTCAACAGTAGTTGTTGCTTTATCCATTGATATCTTCGAATTGTGGATCAGCATTTTAAAATGATGAATCCCAGGGCCTTTTGCAATGGGTCAAGAGTAAAGACTGATTAAGCACAGACCCGATGACTTGGGAACAGAACATTTTCCATCCAGCTTTTAGTGCCACCTGTAACCAGAAAAGCACCATGCTCCTTTTTCCTCCCTCCTGCTAGGCCTGCCATTCCATGGCTCTGATCGCCTCAGAGCCCCTCAGCCTAAACTACAGTACTTCCCCTACAGGGCCACAGACCAGTGTCATCAGACCACCTCTCTTACACGCCACAAACTAGAGTAAGTCACTGGACGAGCGTCTTCTTTTATTTAGGGAGGAAGTTTTTAAGACAGTCTTGCTATTTAGCCCCAGCTGGCCTTGAACTCATGATCTTCTTGCCTCAGTGCTAGGATGTGCACCCCGCCCCAGCCTTACAGAAGAAGATTCTTGAGGCATTCCTAGAAAGCTAATCTTAATGACTAAAAACAAACACATAGATACACAAAATTAAAGTCAATAGTTTAAATTTATAAAGTGTGAGAAGCATACTAAGGGATGACTTTCTTGATTCCTCTTTTGTTTAAAAGTAATAAACTCTGTTCCCTGGAATGTTCCACCTGACTCAAAACCTTGAGGGGAGTTATTGCAGCCACTGTTGGAGCCTAACTTCTAACCTGAGACCTAGATGTCTGCTCTTTCCACCAAGAAATGAAGGGTGTGCAAACCTGGGAAACTTCAGAACAGTGGAAATCTGTTGGGTGCACTTAAAAGTACATCTACAAAAAACAAATACTAGTGCTCCAGGAGGCTGAGGCAGGAGGGTCACAAGTTTTGAGACCCTGTCTCAAAATAAAAAATAAAGGCCAGGTGTGGTGGTGCATACCTGTAATTTCAGCACTTGGGACACTGAGATAGGAGGATCACTATAAGTTCAAGGCCAGCTTGGATTACATAGTGAGTTCAAGGCCAGCCTGAACAACATAGTGAGACCTTGTCTCTAAATAAATAAATAAAGGCTTATTTGTAGCTCAGTGTGAAGGCTCCAATCCCCAGTACTGCAAAACAACGATAAAAACAAAACAACAAAAATGGAATAAAGTACAGTTTCAGCTATTGCTTCTTGTTCATTTTAGACTGTTTCCAAATATAGCCAGCTGGGTCACGATGGAAGGTCACACTGCTGACACAGATCTAATTATTTACACGTTTTATCTATCTTACATATATAACTCTCTTGGCTAATTACTTCAAATGTAGGCACGTTGTTAAGTATAAAGCCAATGACTTGAAGTAGTAAAATTTTAGGTATTGTCAAGTTCATACTTCCTGTACATTTATTTTTTCCTGAACACTCAGCCTTCTGATTCTTTATTTTTATTGGAAAATATGTGGTTGGTCAGTGAGCAGACAAAATGGAAGAGTTTAGTGAGTATCGCCCCCAAAATGTCACTAGACAAATATGGTGTGGTTATAAATCCCCTTAATGCTACTTTTTTGCATCTACAAGGGAATAGGAGACATTTTATTGTGCTTATTTTTAAAGCTGTCTAACAGAGCTACCTGGTGAAGTAGCTGCTTGCTGGTGGCTTAGAGGCAAGGGCTGTTTCAATTCATTTCCCCCATTGAACTTTTACGCACCCCACTCTGGACAAGCTCTGTAATGGGTGCTGAGGGTAAGTTCATAAACACTGAGGCAAAGCAGGGCTGGAAGTGACTGGGTGGACATGGGGATGTGCATTTGCCATATGAGCTCAGCAGAAGATACATAAGGTATCCAGGTCTCCGGGGTACCATCAAGAAAAGACAGGTCCTACCCTGCTTTAAAAAGCTCTACCTTCAGTTTTCATGTTGCTCGTCATATATAATCACCCTCCAAACCTTTAGAAGTTGCATCCTTAGGGAAGTCATGCTCTACTGCACAGATCCGCAAGAAGGTCAGGATGGCTACCACTCCTTTCTGAACAATCAGCTGAGGAGGGAATTCCAGGGGGCAATGCCTTAAGTTCAGTGCCCTTAGTGTGGCTAAGTTCCCTGCAACAGACGAGAAAAGCCTCAGTGCCTCTGTGCTGTTCTATGGAACAGATACCAGGAGGAGATGGAAGCAACTGTTCTCACATTTAAAAATGATTCTAGGCAGTATTTGGGATAAAAGTAGATGATAGACATCTGAGGTTTTCTTTTTAAAAACTCTGTAGGGAAGACAAATTCCACAGGTCAAGGCTAGGTTAGTGAAACAAAATTAAACAGCGGTGTTATGGTTGATACATTGTGTCAACTTGGGGAGTCTAGAGGTTTGGCTGCGTGACTAAGCAGGAAGCCAGGGTGCTTACTTTGTATACACGCTGAGCCTGTGGAAGAGGAGGGCATGGAGACTGTGTGAGTGCTACAGGACCCCTGGGTGGGAGTAGCCTGTTTACAATGTAAGAGAAGTAAACGAGGATGCTTGCTACCATTCCTCCCTTTTGCTGGTTGTTTTTGCTGTGCTCTGCTGCCATGAACTTTTGTCATCTGCCATGTGCCACTCTGCCTCAGAACCAGCCTACTATGGACTGAAACCTCCACAAACTGTAGGCTAAATAAACCTTTCCTTCCTTCATTTTGGGCATTGGGTATTTTGTCTCAGCAACGACAGAAAAGTAACCAAGACAAGCAGCAACAGTGAGAGAAAAGTAACCAAGACAAGCAGCAACAGCAACCTTCACATAAATTCATAGCACATAGTTACTGTATTATCTAAAATGCCCACTTTCAACATAAAAACTACAAGACAGGCAAAGAACAGGAAATGTAACATATACTCAGGAAACAAGCTGTCTCTGGGCAGACCCAGATGCTGGATTTAGCAGACAGTCTTCAAAATAGCCATTATAAATATGTCCAAGGAAATGAAATAATCTATATTTAAATAATCAGAGGTGACTATAATAAAATGACTCAACAAATATGGAATGTCAATAAGAACAGCAATATATATATTTTTTTTGTATTGGGAATTGAACTCATGACCTTACACTTGCCAGGCAGGCGCTTAGGCTGCTGAGCTATATTCCTGGCCCAAGAACATAAATTATAAAAAAATAACAAGTTATAAATTTAGAGTAGAAAATTACAATACTTGAAGTGAAAAATTCACCAGAGGGACTCAATAGCAGATATGAAACTTAAGAAGAGACAATCAGTGTGGGGGCCAGGGGTACAGCTCAGAGGCATATCCTGACTTCAATCCCCGGTACCACACACACACACACACACACACACACACACACACACAAAACAGTGAACTTGAAAATGGAGTCATGAAAATCATTCAATCCAAAGATCAGAAAGAAAAAAATATTACAGAATAGAATCTCAGAGACAACATCAAGTTAGTCAGTAAGTACTATGTAATGAGAAACAAAAGAGGAAGGAGCAGGGAAATATGAGCAAATGAGGGCCAGAAGGTCCTACTGGTAAACATTAACTTACATATCTATGAAGCTTAATGAGTTCCATGGATGATAAGGCAGAGAGATTCACACTTAGACACATCATAAGCAAAACACTGAAAGTCACAGAAAAATGCACAGCCGCCTAAACAGTGAGGGGAAACAACTCGTGACACCAACAGGAGCTACAATAGCAAGATTAACACCTGACTTCTAATCAGAGACAACTAGCCAAAAGTGGGTGAAGCAAGGTATTCAAAGTGCCAAAAGAAAGACGTTCCTATTGATCAAGCTCTCCATAGCCAGCAAAATGATCATTCAACAGCACACAGGAAATTAAGGCATTCCAATACTGACATAGGTAGAAATAGGACATCTGAATGGACCTACAATAACTTCTTAAAAGGACAGTAGTTAACCCCATTTCCACCCCCTGATCTCCAATCTCAAGGCCACTTGAAAATCATAGAGTTGAAAGGATGAGTTTAATGGCCAATTGGGCCAGCAGAAGACAGACTCAGCGAACTCAAAGGAGGCCCAAAACAAAATAATATGAACTGGAACAGAAATACATAAAAGAACGAGAAGAAAAGGAGTATACAAGGCACGTGGGGCAGAATCACAACTTAAACACTTCTAACGAGCTCTGGAAGGAGAGAGAAAAGAGAAAGAAAGAAATAATGGTCTGGAGATTTATAAATCTGACTAAAGACATAAGTAGAGAGATTCAAGAAGCTCAGTGAACTCCAAACAAGGTCAACACAAAGAAAACCACACCAAGAAACATCAAAGACAATGCACTGAAAGCAAAATGTGAAGAGAAACTTTGACAGCCAGAGAAAAGAGACATGTTACTTTCAGATGAAAAAATGGGAAGACTGTTTTCAGTGAAAAGAAAAGAAGCAAGAAGATTACCTAAAGGCATCATTTTAAAGTAGGGAAAATCCCTAAAATCTAGGAACTCTACTCAGCCAAAATATCTTTCAAAATTAAGGCAAAATAAAGATGACTTCAGAAAAAAACAAACTGGAATAACTGGTCACCAGCAGACTCAACAACAATACTGCGGGAGAGAGAAGCTTGGGATGAGAGTGTAGCTCAGACACAAGCAGGAACTTTGTGAGAAGTGCAAACATCATCAAGGGTGAACAAGTTAGAAAATATGAACAAGACTGATGGTTTTAACGTGTCCCCTGGATTATATTACATACAAAAGTAAAATCTATGAAAACAATGCCAAAAATGCAGTACGTAGATAATATGGCTAAACATTTATAAGATTCCCCCTTTGGGAAGTAGTACAGCTGCTCATTTCAACTAGACTGTAGTAAGTTAAGGATGTACAATCTCTAGGCTGACCACTGAAATAAAAATATAAAAGGGCAATGAGTGGTTCTTCCTCCAGCAAAGTCAGATCAGCTCCAATCAGACTGAGTTTCCTAGAGATAACCAGACACTGGGCAAAATGTAAAAAGGAACCACATATAGGTGGCAGGGCAGCAAAATCCAGATCGAACCTGGTGGAGGGACGATACCTTCAAGAGCAGAATGACGGTGGAGGGGTTTAATACTGGAAGGACTTCTGCCTGTGGGAAGGCTCAGAAAGGGCCACCAGTGGCAGCTCTGATGTAGAGAGAAACTTGCACAGTCATGACTTGAAAGGTTTGTGCAGAGAGATCAGAGCTAACTGAAAGAGTGAATTCTAGAAAGAAGAGAACAGATGTAAAAGAACTCTAGTATTATGCACATAAATTCTACACAAAACTCTCTGCTGAGTCTTGAATTTCACAAGCATGGGCAGACTCCAAGCATCCAGCCAAGGCTATAAGGACTGAAGAGAGATTTACTTAATGCCCCCTGCAAGACAGATAGCTTGTGAACTTGCTACTTTTTTAAAAGAATGTAACAACACACACACACACACACACACACACACACACACACACACACACACCAGAATCTCTACAAAGTGTCTATTGCAATGCGCAGCATATGATCTAAGATGGCTAGACATGAAGAACAGTAAAGTGTGACTCCTGAGAGAAATTTTGGACACTAACCATGAGATAATCTACATTAGCAGATCAGAATTTGAAAACAGCTAATATTAAAATGCTATAAATATTAGCCAGGCATGGTGGTGCATACCTGTAATCCCAGTACTTGGGAAGCTTAGGCAGGAAAACTGCTGTAAGTTCCAGGCCAGCCTGGGCTACATAGTGAGTTCAAGCCCAACCTGGACTACATAGCAAGATGATCCTGTCTCAAAAACAAAAACCAAAAAAACCCCCCCAAAACCCAAAGAATACTATAAATATTAAAAATTGGTTTTTCTTTTCTCTTAATTTCCTTAAAATATAAAGACTGCTTAAGTTAAAAAATAACATTGCATTGTGGATCTGTAACATATATAGACATACTATATGGGAAAACTACTACATAAGGAAGGAGTAGAGTAAGTGGTTTTGTACAGTTATGTGTTATGGTATACTGCTAACGCTAAGAGTGCATTTTGTAATTCCTATTACAACTATTAAACTACTAAATGAGTGTAAGAATTACAGCTAAAAAGTCAATAAATAAAATGAAATCTAAATAAATACCCAAGCAACACAGAGTCACCTTTTCATTTTTGGTATTCTGGTAAGTAATAGTACCTCACTATAGTTTTAATATACATTCCTCTGATGGCTAATGACATTGAGTACTTTGGCATTTACTTATTGAGTACCTGATATGTATTATGGTAGCACTCAAACCCTCTTATGTTTATTGTGTGTATAGTATGTGTTTTCATTCTTTTACTTTTACCCTATCAGCATTCAAGCTATCTGTATTTTTAATACATTGTGAGTAGAAAGTATACAGTGGGTTTTGCATCTAGTCTGACAGACTCTGACTTTTAAATGGAATATTAAATTAGGTGTCAGTGAAGACAAATAAATAAACAAAGATAACCGGAAAATCTCCAGTTATAAATTAAGCAGTAACTGTTAAGCTGCCCATGGGTCAGTAGGTACCAGAAAAACATTTTGAGCTGAGTGAAGAAAACATTTTAAGGCAGTGCTTAGAGCAAAATTATAGTTGTAAATATATATATTAGAAAAGAAAGATTTAAAATCAAAACTGGTTTCTAACTCAATAAAACTAGAAAAAATAACAAATTAAACCTAAACGTAAAAATGGTAACAGAAATCTGATATAAAACAGATGTATAATGTAGGAAATTATCTTCCTTTTCACTTGTAGCAGGGAACGTGCACACAAACAGATGAACGATAGTTACATGTCCATATGGGAAAACCCCAAAAGCATAGTGGTGAGCCATGAAAGCAAAGCACCAAGCATACAGATGGTGTGACACAATTTAAATGACAGCAATACACTTGGGGACATAGAAGTGGTGCAAGTCCAATTTAGTAAAGCAAAGTGACATCATGGGCACAAACACAGGCCAAAGATACAGGGCTATCAAGTCTCTTCAGGCTGTGCGCTGCTTGCAGAGCACTCCTGTCTCATCACTCCTCAGTGCTTACACATCCTACTTGTATACATACAATACATGATAGAGGGTTACAAGTTCCTCAGAAAATCCTGGAGTGGAGGTAGAAAGTGTTATGGTTGATACGTTGTGTCCACTTGGGGAGTCCAGAGGTTTGGCTGAGTGATTCAGCAGGAAGCCAGGGTGCTTACTTTGTATACATCCTGAGCCTATGGAAGTAGAGGGTATGGAGGTTATGTGAGAGGTACACGCCCCCTGGGTGGGGGTAGGCTGTTTACAATGTAAGGGAAGAGAAGAGGCTGCTTGCAGCCATTCCTCCCTTTTGCTGGTTGTTTTTGCTGTGCTCTGCTGCCATGAACAGTTTGCCCTCTGCCTTGTACCACTCTGCCTCAGAACCAGCCAAGTATGGACTGAAACCTCCACAAACTGTAAGGTAAATAAGCCTTCCCTTCCTTCATTTTGGGCGTTGGGTATTTTGTCTCAGCAACGAGAGAAAAGTAACCAAGACAGAAAGCATTTTAAATACCATGTAGCCTGCCTTCCCCTATCACATCTGCCTTTTCCGTCACAAGGTCCAGTGACTTCAAAGGACAGCAACTCAGAATTGTCTTTCATGGTATTAACACTTACCCAGCTCCATAGGCAATGTTTTGATAGGATTTCTTTCTAAAAGCAAAGTTTTCAAGTGCCTTTAAAACAAAACAAAAAATAATTTAAAGAGCAGAAGAACAATCATTCTTAAAATACACTATCAAATCTCTTTGCTTTTCTTCTCTTTCAGAGGGCAACTGCAGTAGAGATACATCTCATAAATTCACAATATGTGTACGCCGTTAGCCAATGTACAGCGCCAGGTGAAGAAGCTCTCTCAGCTTTGGCACTGCTGACATTTGGGACCAGGTAATTTTTAGCTGTGGGGGTTTATCCCATGCACCTCAGGTATTCAGCAATATCTTTGATCTGTCCTCAGCAGACACCAGTGGTACTGCCCACTGTCGCCCCAGCTGTGGCAAGCACTAATGTCTCCAGATACTGCCAATGGTCTCCTGGGGGCGCAAAAGCAACCCCAGCCAAACCCTGTTGAGAATTGCAGCTCTGGGCTTTCACATCTTCAGGTTTCAACCAGCACCTCAATGCATACCAGTGTTTCTAAAGATGTTTGGGGGATTTCTGCTGCAAGGATATCCCACATGCTCAGAGATGAATCACTGTAGGCTCTGAGGCTCCCTTTACCTAGGCACCCTGATGAGAGGGCGGGACTCCTGATCCCTCACTAGCCTCTGCTACAGCTAGGTTTCACTGACAGACTCTAGGGCTGATTTGCTGCTCACGCCACTACCATGCCAGCAGTCTAGGTACAAGCACTCAGCAAAGAGAACCTCTCACTGCTACAGCAGCACACTCTCCTTGGAGAAAAGCTCCAGCTGGCTTTTTCTTTTGCCATGGTATCACAGGAACCACATGTGGTCCTGATTCATGGAAGACTGGATGGCACCAGCAGGCCCAGGCAACCACAGGGGAGCTGTGGTATGGCTGGAAGTCAATCCAGGCCCTACATCTGCAGCTTTTCTTCCTCAAAATGTCTCTCACAGGAGGAGAGTCACGTATGACAGGCAGCTGTGCGCATTCACATTCCATAAGTAAAGTAGCAGTTTAGAGGAAGGTGTCCTCTGAAGTCTCCTTCTGCCTTGGGGAGTGAAAAATTAAAACCACATCATAGCTAACCAGGTTCTCAAAGATCTGAAATACACAACTTCACACATACAAAATTGAGACTTGTATTTCACTTAAACTAACCTTTTTACAGTAAATCAGATTAATTAAAGATTACATAAATTTTTTTTGACATACTTCTTTGGGCTTTCCTTCCTAATTGAAGTTTTAAGGAACAAACTTTATGAAGAAATCTTTTCCCGATGTGCACAAAGTGGATCATTTCAGTGTTGACATCTCAGCTCAGCAATTTTACTTTTTTTTTTTTTTTTTTTTTTGGTACCAGGAATCAAACACAGGGTTCTCCAGATGGTATGGCAGAAGATGGCAGCAACACACCCTCAGCTGATCCGGTGCCAAAGCCAAGAAGCTCTAGGCCACTTGGGTTGTGGGTTTTTTTGGGGGTGAGGGGTGAGGCAGGAGGATGTCTACAAAATATTAAACTAAAAGTACAATGAGAGATATCCTCCCCTTATATAAGAGTATACTAAATTATTCATATTTACATTTTAAATGATGAATTCATTGTTGATCCCTTATATTCTACCAGTAGTTTAAAACTTACTCAGTGATTACTTCATTTCACTGATTTTAAATTGAACATACACATTTCTATTCTGAATTGCACTTGTTTGCCATAAGGTGCAACTGATCTAATTTTTTTTAACCTTTCCTTTCTGCTAGCAAGCTCACATATCTAAAACACCAAGAAGGGGAAAACATTGAAAGTCATTGTTTTAATTATGTTTTCTGAGCAATTTAAGGCTTTTAATAAGCCCATAATTACTTAAAATTTCTAATTAATATGTTTCAGCTCTTTAGCAAGCTGCTTCAATTTTAATATAATGGTTTATAAATCACAGGCCAAATTATATCTTAAACAACACAAAACAGCTGTTTTTGACTGGTAAAATCAAAGAATTCCAAAATTTGAGAACTGTGCATTTACTTTAAGACGTGGTAGTTACAGGAACATGCTTTAATTTATTTTTACCCTTGACAAGCAATTACTGTCCATAACTGAGGCCTGAGGTTAAAATAATTTGTGGGCACAAAACATACAGTTATCCTAAACACAGGTGACAATGTGAGGCAGAATGGCTTCCCTATCCCTGCAAGCTCAGAGACTCATGAGGATGCTGGGGCATCCCACTCAGCTCTCGCCCCGTATACAGCTGGTCACGGGCCACCTGAGGCACTGCTCACTGGGGCAGGTCTGTGTGTCCCACGCTTTAGACCCCAAGGTGCCCAGAGCTCCAGGAAGAAGGTTTCTAGTTGTGTCTCCCCACCTCAACACCAGCATATTGTCAGAATAAGCTGCTTCCTTGCAGAACCAAGACCATGGGGAAGATAACTCGTGGAGCGGACAACTTACTATGAATTCAGGGCAAGTTAAGAGCTTTCAACAAGCCCTATCTGCCAGCTACACAGTGTCCTACGTGACACTATCACTAGGGACAGATTACTCACAGAGGAACTGGAATCACTCTTGTATACCTCTGTACCTCCCTCACCCACATCCAACCCAAATCCTGCCAGCTCACCAGTCCACATGAGGCTCTGCCTCAGCCAGGGTGCCACCTTGTGCATGGATGGCTGCAGTGGCCACCAGCCTGTCTTCCTGTATCCACTCTTGTCCCACAGGCTCCTTTCTTCACAGAGTGATCTTAGGCTAATTCTTGGCCCTCCTATGACTTCCCAGTTCTTCATAATAAATATCAAAATTGAGACATGGGCTCTGAGCTCTGGTGACTCTTTTCAGCCTCGTCTCTCAGCATGACCCCAGGTGTGCTTAATTACACTGGCCGTCCCTGACACTTGTCAAGCACATGCCAGCCCTAGGGCCTTTGAATGTGTTTTTCCCTCTGCACAGATGTACTTCCATTGGAAGGGGATCTGAAGTGTTTGCCAAGAGGCAAGGAAACAAGAGTTTCCAAGAGTAAAGAAACATTGGCACAGAGAAAGGGCTCAGGGAAAGAGTGTGACTCCATGGCAAAAAGGTTGCTGAGTGGGGGCCCAGGTAGAGCTGTGACTTCCAAAAATGGGACTGGATTGTGCCCTATGATTGGGAGTGTGAAGAAATCATTGGGAGTCAGAGTGGCAGGAATATAGCAGGACAGCAAGCATTGCTTGCTTAGGGGTTTCCAGTTTTCCAAAATGAGAAGAATTTCTCATTACTTTTCAGGAACTAGGGCAGATTACATAGTGCCTATGGGAACAGAGTAGCTGGATTTAATTCATCAGAGGTACTTCTGACCTGCAGGCAGCTTCACATAGGTATAGTCAGAGGCAGAATTCGCTGTTACAAAAACACCACGGATTGACCAGCAAAGGAACCACAGCTCCTTCCATTCTTCATGGTACCGAACAGCTCTAGTTATAGTCATGTCTAGGTATTTGGTACCTCTGAGCTGGTCCTAAAAAATTATTTAATGTTTCTATTTTGAAGTAAAAACTCACTAATGCATAGAAGCCAGACTGTAAAAGAACAGGCACTTACACATTTTAAAAAGATCATTTTAAAAAATATCTGGAATATAAACCTACAACTTACTTGTGAGATCCAATCCCAGAAGGAAGTGTCTTGATTTTATTATACCGGAGGTCGAGCCAAGTCAGGTTTGGCAGTAACTGAAAGAAATCTTTAGGAATCATGCAGAGGGCATTTCTCTGAAGATGCAATTGCTTCCAGAACAAAGAAGAGAAAATTGGAGAATGTTCTGTCAACCAACTGCATGTTAAAATGTGACCTATTCAAAAAAGCACTTCCAAAGCAACCACTAACAACTGCAACCATACATTTCAATTAAAGAATAATATTTTGCCTTTAAACAATTTAAATGGTTGGACCAAGAATTATAAAGCTATTTGGGGGCTGGGGATTTTGCTCAGTGTTACAGTGCCTGCCTAGCAAGTATAATGTCCTGTGTTCGATTCCTAGTATCAAAAAAAAAAAAAAAAGCCATTTTCAGAGTTGAAAGCTACCTCCTAAATGGTTTATGTGCTCCCCCAAGCACATTAATTCCTCTATTAAATATCCTTTAACACCATTCTTAATCCCAGTGATCTTAAAAACAATTCTTCATCTTTGCAGGCCCCACATTCAATGTCACATCTCTCAGGAGAGTCATGTCTCGTCTAAGGGATTGGCCCTAGGTTAATAATTAAGAGAAAACTAAATGATAGAGGCCCTAAGATATTTGCTGTGGCAGTTGCTGACACACAGCTGCACAAACTCATCTCAGGAAGCAGCATTTTAGGAATAGTTTGATATATTAACTTAGTAGAGTTTTTAAGTCACTGCCTTGGTTATTTATTTTTATTATTTTTGGGACAAAATACCCCATACCCAAAATTAAGGAGGGAAAGGTTTATTTAGCTCACAGTTTGTGGAGATTTTAGTCTATAATTAGATGGCTCTACAGCAGAGTGGCATGGCACAGGGGCAGCAGTTTAAGGTGGCAAAAGACAGCAAAAGGAACAATAGTAAAAAAAAAAAAAAAAGCAAGCCTCTTCTGCTCTCTTTTATATCTGCTATCTGCCCAGGTCATCTCTCTGCAGTCCTCTTTTCCAAGCTTTGTAAACATCTACAAGCTCAGGATGTTTATAAAGGCCCTAGGCCCCTGCTGAGTAAAACTTTTAAATGTGTCAAGTACACACAGTGCAGGCTGGGGATATAGCTCAGTGAAATAAGCGCCTGCCTAGCAAGCGCAGGGTCCTGAGTTCAATCCCCAGTACCGCAAAAAAAAAAAAAAAAAAAAAAGTACACACAGTGTATCAACCATTATAGTCACCATCATAAATAAGAGAAGGTAGAAGATAAATTGCGTGTATACTGAATATAGAATATGTACACAGTTGTCCTCATTTATCCACAGAGGATACATTTGAAGGGCCCCAGGGAATGTCTGAAGCCATAAATAGTACTGAATATATACTATGTTTTTTCCCAAATATACTGTACCTATGATAAGATGTAACTTTTAAATTAGGGACAATAAGAAATTAAGAACTAAAAGATTCATCATCAAAAACAGTAAAATAGAATGATTATAACAATATAAGTCATTAAAACAAGAATTATGTATTTCTAGATTTTTCCAGTTAACACTTCTGGGGTTTTGTTTTGTTTTGTTTTGTCTTTTTGAGACAGGGTCTCGTTATGCAGCTCAGGCTGGCCTTGAACTCACTTTGCAGTCCAAGCTGTTCTCAAACTCACAATGATCCTTCTGCCTCAGCCTCCCGAGTGCTGGGATTATAGGCGTGAGCCACCACGTCTGGCTGTTTTGTTTTATTTTGTACTGGGAATCAAACTCAGGACCTTGTGCTTGCCAGGCAGGTGCTGTGCCACTAAGCTGTATCCCTGGCCCTATTTAATATTTCTGGATAGAGGAGGTATACTGTATATATAATTTTATAGTCGTAGCATGGCTAGATTACAGGTCATTTTTAAAACAGCTTCATGATACTGTTGTTACATGCTATACATATTAATATGCATATTTATTTATGTAAATCTAGGCTTATACTTACTAAGAGGACATAGGCATGCTTGGGGCACTGACCTTGAAGCCAGACTTCCTGGGTTCTAATCTAGGTTTTGAAAGCTATAAGCTCTGTGAGCTTGTACAAGTTCCTGAACCTCTCTGTGCTCCAGTGTCGTCGCCTTGAGAATGGGGGTGTGGGACCTACCTTGCGTGGAAGCAGCAAATGAGTACTGACTGGTCAGCCATTATGATTACGTTGTTGTTTACTCGAAGAACCACCAGGCAGTTCTTTTCCTGTCACAGTTTCACAACACCCAATTTCACCTCCAGCCCCATCTTTCAAATTCCAATAATTTACAGGCTTCTGAGAAACATTCCCATAAAACTGACAGTTTATATGTTCATTAATAATACATTTATATTAAGAAATTGCCAGTCTCTGCCTGCTGGAAGTAGCATGCTCACTGAAAAGTAGCCCGGCCCCCACAGGTACCCAGTACTTACTTCCAGGTACACGAGGATGCATACGCCCATGCACACACATGTGTATACACCTTCAGGTACACAAGGACGCATATTTCCATACACGTGCATGTGTGCACATCTACATTTGACTCTGTGGCCCTCTGCTGGACAGAAGGTGTAAGCCTGCTCTTTTACCCTCCTGCCAGCTAATCGTACAGCTCAGTTTGAAACCACAGGTCCTCTTGAAGGCTGGTAAAAGGAATCTCAGAGACAAGAAAAATCTCTCTCCTTCCCTAGCATCCTGGGGAAAGTAGGCACTACCCTACATCTGAAGCTGGTGGGGTGGAAAGTGTACTCTGTTGCCTCTTTCCTTCTTCATAGGTCCTGGGAGTGTGGAGGTAGGGATTCTGTCTGTCTCCCCTGAGTATAAGCATTTTTTAGAAGAGCTACCAAGGATTCCAGGGATTGCTGCCAGTGTTCACAACCCCTAACAGACCAAAACTCAGTGGTTACCTCACTTAATGACTTGTTGTCATAGTAACAAAATTCATAGTGGCATGTGTCTTCCAAAAGATTTAAATAGGTATGAAGTTCTGTATGCACAAAGGTAACATGAACCTAGTAGCTTGGCTGGGCTCCTCAGAGTTGAGTATATTCATTTCATTACAAGTGATACTTGCATAATAGGAGACCTCCTGAGGCCAGTAATGCACTCTTTGAGGTCAGTGCTAATGAAAGAAATAGCAAGACCAGTGCTGGCTCTGTCAGCAAAAACAGGGCAAATTTAACCAGGCAATAACAGACTTTAGTAGTGTAAGCAGCCACTTAAAATCCAAGAAGGCAGGTTTGTAAAAGTACTAAGAAACATCAATCAACATCATAACTGTCCCAGACACTATCCTCATATAAATTATTTCATTTTACAATAATTCATGAAACTATTATCATTCCCAGATTCTAGGTGAAATCAAAAGAGGTTTAAGAAAATTCTGTGACTCTGGTGCAATGATGGGCATTGCTTGGGAGGCACCCTCTTCTGTCTACTATCAGCATAATACTCGGAGGGTACTCCAAAAGCACAAGAACAAGACAGCATTTGCTAGGGACTTCCCCATAGAAGGCACTTGGCACAGAGGAAATTGGCTGTGGAGCATTAACAAAATAGACAACAGGAAGAGAGACAGTTTTTAACTGTTTTAATATTACTGGGGGCTTTTAAAGGGTTATGTATTTTAAATTAACAGACCACAGTTGTGTAGGCAGTTGTCTCTACTGCAGGTTTTGTTTTTGTTTTTGGTGCTCGAGATTTTTCCTTGAAGAGAGACCACATGCAAGGTGGAGAACTGGCTCCCTCCCTGGACAGGTGTACTATTTCTGTCAGCTGGTGCTCTTATCTCAGTTTCTTTTTGTGATCAGCACATGAAACCCAAATTAACCCTCCCTTTGTCTCATTCTCGAATGGCTTCTACAGAGAAAAAAGCCTACAAATAAAAGTTCAGGGCTGAATTTTCCATTTCTGTCAATGCCACATCTTGTCTACGAACGTCTCCCAGGAAAAAGGTAACTTACTTGAAGGTTGGGGATTATAAAGACCTTTTCCAGATTGCGCAGACCACTCTGACTCAAGTCTAAAATTGATGAAGATGAAAAGATGATCTCTTTACTATTCTTGTGAATATCTCTGGAGGGGGAGTCTGGCAAGCTCCTGGCTCGACCAGCATTCTCCTTGGGATTATCAGCAGCTCCTGCGGGAGCTCCGTCGTCGCAGCTTCCCTCCATCTGTCGCCCTCCAGTGGCTACAGCTCATCCTCCTTAGTCTGGAGTCATCTGGAAACACAGCAAAGATGGAGGAGCGGGCAGTGGCAAATTACACGGACACCATCACACAGACCAAATAGAACAGCTGTTTTAGATCTGCAGTGATTTAATTTGTTTTTTTTTTTAAATCCATCATTTAAAATAAACAGTATCATAAAATTGACGTTTCAGTTTATAAAATATAAGAAAACACATTCAGATTAAAATTCTCTGCTCCTAGTTAGGAATGGTGGCACATGCCTGTAATCTCAGTTATTTGGGAGGCTGAGGCAGGAGAAACGAATATTTTAAGTCAGCCCCGGCAACTTAGTGAAACCTCATCTAAAAAGCAAACAACACACACGTATAAACTTTCTCGTACCATAGAATTTCAAGATTCTAAGTTTTAATCAAAACCTCAACTGCTGAGCCACATTTCGACTTGTAATTCCACTTTGTCCAGCAATGACTGCCACAGCTTTTACTGTATCGTCCACCTGACGACCTAATGACTGGTGTGTGCGTACATTTCACTCCTGTGGAGGGAGAGGAGTTCCAGTCAGTCATGCAACCTCCCCAAGGGGGCACGACTAATGAGATACCCAGGTCTGCAGGATGAGAACCGGGCCTGTCCCAGGCCGCGGGAGCTCTGGGACTTTGCATGGTGCGTGTTTTTTTTCGGAACTAGAAGAACCGGTTCCGCCTGCTACAAACCGGGTAAAAAAGATAATCGGCAGATAAGCGTGAAACCGGAGACCTTCATGCACCCTGCAAACTGCAGCATCCTGGGGCCCCTTGACTTGTTTTCCCACCTGGATGAGACCCGAAGTTTGGGCTTCAAGTCCCCCGCCTGAGAAGTGTTCTTTGCCTGCAGGAGTGAGTTAAAGTGCTGCCTCACCCAGCTGCCCACCGGGAAGACACCGTGCCACGCTCTACAACCGGTGCACTTTGTTTCGCCCTACAGCCGATGACCCCGGTTCTGTAGCCAACCCACAGCCAGCCTCCCTCCCTCCCGATTCCCTGGCTCGCGCCTGTCACACCTGGGGACCCCCCACCCGCTCGCACTCGCAGAGCACAAAAGCAGGGAAACTCAGACACCACCCAACAATAGAGAGCTCGCGGCCCCACGGTCGCCATGGAGACGGCGCCGTACGGAGGCCCGTGGGGGCCATGCCGCGGAGGACGCGGTACTGTGGTGCAGATTATAAGCATTCGGCCGCTTCTGTAACGCAGCGGTGTAGAAGCTAAAGGACCGCAAAGAAAGTGCAGGAGGGTAGGCAGGCGAGTTCGGCAAGGTAGGAAAGGGCAGGAGATGGCGAAAGCATAAGGACAGGGACGCCTTTCGCGGAGATGGCGCTGACAGGCGCGGCAGCAGGCGGAGGCTCGCGGCGTCGGACGCTTTGCCCCTATTTTGTCCCACCGATCTTCCCCGTCGTGTGGCTGCCTTTCGCAGGTGGCCCGTCTTCCTGAGGCCACAGGGCAGCCGTCCCGCTAACGTGTGCCCTGTGTCCTTCGTGTGAGACAGCGCCCTACCTGTAGGCCCCTTCGGCCCGGCCCGGTGTGCCTGTCACCGACGATTCCGCGAGGCTGCCGCTTGGGACTCCTCCAGCCCGCCACTCCAGCGCCTGCGGGGGGAGCGCAGTGACCTTGTCCCGCGGGCAGCGGACAGGGAGATAGGCGGATATCTGCTGCAGCGGCCCGCAACCGGCGCTGACCAGAGCTCTCACTGGTGCCCGCCTATCTCGACAGGACGACTCTACACACACCCAGTTAGCAGGCAGGGCAAGGGGTCGGGAGCATGCTGCAATGAGGTGAAGCATCCTGAAGCCACACAATGTCTGAAAGAAAAGGAGTCCTGAACAGATAACGAAATGTATTAGCCACATGAGCAACTGAAGGGTAAGATCACTGTTTTTCTCTGTCAGGGCAAGCAAGCCCTGTCAGACAAACCCTTTCACTGAAACTGGAAAGGTTGAATACACAAAAAGCAAAAGCACTGGCCTTAGGATGCACCTCAATGGTAGAACATTTACTCACCCTGTGGGAGATCCAGGGTTTAACCACCATTACTGCAAAACAAACAGAAAAAGAAAAGAGGGGAAAAGGATTCAACGGTATTATAGCTAACAAAGAAGTCAATAATGGGGTCAAAGACAAAGGGATTCTGGAAAGGCAAGCTCTGTTACAGTATCATGTTTCTGCCCAAGACCACAAGCATCTGTCCATCTAGAAGGACTGGAAGGCTAAGCTACTGAGCCAAGCTCTCAACAGAGCAGTGACCACAGGGAAAATTTTTATTTTGAGACTGCTAAGGAGAGGGAGAAGCTGGAAAACCCGAGGGTGAGGTAGGGCCCTGAAACCCTGGACTTTAGGTAAAGGGTGAACTGGAAGACTAGATTTTGTAGGGATAGAAGCTCAGCTGCAGATCTTATCAGATCTTGATTGCATCAAAATGGTGCAATGTTACCTCACTGCTTTATGTAAGAGAAAGAATATATTACCTGTGATCTTTTTTAAAAGGTTGACTATTTTATTTCTTATTGTACTGCAAAGCTGTTGCTTCACTGTATAAAAAGCGCCCCAGACTATTCAGTCTATTGTAAAATGAAGAAAGTCATTCTTATCTGACATTGTACAA
This sequence comes from Dinomys branickii, assembly GCA_004027595.1. Taxonomy (NCBI): domain Eukaryota; kingdom Metazoa; phylum Chordata; class Mammalia; order Rodentia; family Dinomyidae; genus Dinomys; species Dinomys branickii. The sequence continues at coordinate 27,579 of PVLD010021452.1, forward strand.
CTGACATTCACCCGCTTTAAGTATTTCAACACAAATCCAGGGGGAAATGTAAGCAAGTTACGTATTACATAAGGTTTGTGATAAGTGTTATCTTTGAATTAGATAATTCTTATAACTAGTTTTTACCATGGATAATTTAATGAATTCTGCATATCCGAACCTACAGCCTAGTCTAAAAATCATAAGGTATATATAAAAAGATACACATTGTGTTTATTTGTAATCACTAGGGAGTTAAGGGATATTTTCATCCAGGAGCAGCAATGAGAGTGGTTTCTTTTCCATCATTACAATACTGCTAAAAGTTGTTATCTCAAGTCTTTTGTCTGCCAATAACTGCAGAGAACTGTGCTGAAGTCACTTCACACCAGTTTATTTTGGGTGCCACTTCACTCCTCAACTGATTTCATGTATTTCTCATGCGATTATTCACCCATGAGCTCATCTAGTTCTGAAGGGTCACTCTCTGCCATCTTGATCAGCCAGCCATCTTCATAACAAGATTTGTTGATGAACCCTGGATTTTCTGCAAGTGCTTCATTAATTTCGGTTACTTCTCCTGACAGGAAAATAGAGTTCACTGGCAGCTTTCACACTTTCCAAGGCACCAAACTCATCATGGTGGTTTTTCAGTTTTGTCCAAATTTCAGGCAGACTACAGTAAATAGCATCTCCCACAGTTTCCTGTGCAAAGTTGCTGATTCCCACTGTTCCAGTGCCATTTGCTGTTGTTATCCATTCGTGTTTCTCTGTGATTTTACGCACTGCGAGCAAAGTCGGTCTGGTGTGCCGCAACCACGCACCCACCCACAGCTGCCAGGGTCAAAGTGGGCTGGGTGTGGAGGGCATTGAGGCTGCACATAGGCTTTAGGCCTGGGCACACATGCTCCTGGCATTTTGCAGCACCACGGTCACAGGGCTATCGAGGGTCACTGTGCTGCGCCTGGGCCATGGGGCCGGCTGGGGCCTCGCCTGAGATCTTAAGTGAGGCACAATTACCTAATGTATAATGTGTCATACAAAGGGCAACATCAATGAACACATGATTCAAAAGAAACCACAGGCTGGGCATGATGGTGCTTACCTGTAGAAGCATTCTGGGAGACTGAGGTAGAAAGATTCCAAGTTCAAACCCAGTCTGGAAAACTCAGTGACTTAGTGAGTTCTTGTCTCAAAATAAAAAATAAAAAAGATCAGGGATGCGGCACAGTATGAAAGCCTTGGGTTCAGTCCGCAGTACTAAAGGGGAGAAAAAGAAAAAGACCATAGAAACCAAAAACCGGTCCATGGGAAGTCCAGATAATGAAGTCAATAAACCTGAGCCATAAGATAATTATACTGAACATATTTAAGGCAATAAAAGCAAGAATAGTACCAGAACTAAAAAAAGAACCAAAGTGGAAATCTGGAACAGGAAAACAACAAAAAATAACCAGATTGGTTAACTAGCAAATTACTTAGAAGTGAGGATGGAATGGAAAGTAGGTCAGAAGAAAATACCCTCAAATAAGCAAGAGATGAAGTCTAGAAAACTCAAAAGAGACATATGGACTCAGTGAGCAAATCTAATGTGCATGTGGCTGAGAGGCCTCTGATCAACTAATCATGAACAGCGCTTCTTTCCTGTATCCCATCTGCACTACCTAGGTGTTACCAGCTGTTTCCCTCAGTACTTTTCTGTTTGGCTATAGGTTGACACAACAGCCAAGAGGCACTTGTGGAATATTTGGAATGCACATGCAACGATATTTGGAAGCTGCACATGCAACTTCTAGCTGATCTTCAGAACAGCAACAAAAACAGTGTGGTTGCAATAGAAATTCCTTGTCAAAAGGCAGAAAATAGACCCAGGGGAGTCACCAAAGTCTACCAAGACAAATGTTAGAAGATCTGGATTAGATCTCAAGGCCTTGGAAAAATAGCTCCTTCCTCTCAGTCAGATTGCCTTACCTAAAAGGCAGTGTAAGTTTGTAGCTGGGACATTGTTCAATTAGGCACATTCACACAGTGCAGCGAAGGTATGGGGACACTCCAAAGACCAGCAGTGATGGTGCTGTAACCAGGCCCAGGGGAGGCAGAGCTGAAGTGAGCCTCCAGGCCAACGCAAAGGGACAGGGTGAACAGTGACTCTGAGTGAAGTGGAAGAGTCAGTACAATTCTGCACTTCTAATAAAGCAACATTTTCTAACCATTTGAGCCCGCTTCCTCTTATTCATCATTGCCTTGTGTTTTTGTTTCACTTTTTAACAAACTCTAAATTAATTTTAGTTGACCATAGTTACTTGTACGTAAGAACATATGTTGCCATTTTCCAGTGCTCACTTTTTATCCAGCTAAAATGTCTCCTTTGGTAGTTCTTTTGGCAAGTGTTTTTGGACAATTCTTTCTAACAAGTATGCACGTACTTAGTCTTTATTTTGAGCAAATTCTTGAATGATTGTTTAGCTGGTGCAGAGTTCCTTGTTGACAGCTATTTTTTATTACAATGTTTAAGACATGACTCACTGGCTGCTGCTGAGCAGGTTGCTGCCAATCTAAATACCATTTGAGCGAAAGAAATCTCTTCTGCGTCCTTGTTCTGAAATTTCACTACAGTATTTCTGAATGCTGACTGATACATAGTTATGTCGCCTAGCACTTGATGTGTGCCTCCTGAGAACTGTGTCCTTGATTCTAGCCCTTCCCAACCTTCCTCTCACCACGTAGCATCTCAGCACACTCTTCTTGATTCTCATATTGTTGGAACTCATTTAATGTGTTTCCATGTCTCAGAACCACCCTTCCTAAAGTTTATATGTCTGTGCTCTGAGTTCTGGGTAGACTGTCTTCCAGTTCACCAGATCTGTTTTAACTGATGTCCAATCAGAGTTCCATGTATTCATTTTTTTATTTGTTTGTATGCTTGTTTTTCAGCCCTTGGAATTAAACCCCAGGCTGCCAATATCTAGATGAGTATTTTACCACTGAGCTGCTGCTTCTGTTTTTTTTAAATGACCTCATTTTGCAGTTCTTTCTTTTTTATATCCATTTGTTCTTATTTTATTCCACCCAGTGTTGTTTTATGATCTCTTTAATACTCATGGATATTTTCTCTTTATCCACAGCAAGAACCCTAAACATAATAGTTGTTTTAATTACCAAACCGTTCCATTCTCATCACTTCTGGCTGAGTTCATCTGCTGATCAGTGACACTGTTACCTATTTTCCCAGCATTAGATGTTCTGGAATAGAGGCCTCCAGGCCCACCTGAAGACTGAACTATGCTGTTTTCTTCTTGAGTGCACTCTATCTTGTACCATGGTTCTGCAGGTGCCTTGCCAGGGTTACAGTGAATACTCAGGGTTCCTGCTCCCAGCCATGGTGCCAGACAGACGCTGAGCTAAGGACCCTTCCTCTGCTTGACTCTCAGGCAATTGCAGAAGTTGTAGTTTTATTTTGTGTTGTGTTGTTTTGTTTCTGAGCTTCCTTTCCTAGAGGTGGGTGGCTTGTTCCAACTCTGGTTCTAAGGAATCCTTTTGGCTGTTGTTGCTGGCTCCTCGTGGAGTACTTTACCCCTCACTCTTTTTTTTTTTTTTTTTTTTTTTTGTAATTTTTTTTTTTAATTTTAGAAACATAAAAGTACAAAAACATATTGACAAACAGACACCCATTATCATAGAAAATAGTACAATCACAACTAATCTATAGACAAGGTGATATGGTCTCAACAGTAGTTGTTGCTTTATCCATTGATATCTTCGAATTGTAGATGTATGGACCCATATACAGACATGCTCAGACAGTTGATCCTCTCAACAACAGAAAAA